>CAUYPK010085324.1:0-11440 GCA_963574355.1 Loris lydekkerianus | reverse complement strand
GAGCTTTAATAGGTATTGCATTAAAATTATATATTGCTTTGGGCAGTATGGACATTTTAACAATGTTGATTCTTCCCAGCCATGAGCATGGTATGTTTTTCCATCTGTTAATATCTTCGGCTATTTCTTTTCTTAGAGTTTTATAGTTCTCTTTGTAGAGATCTTTCACGTCCTTTGTTAGGTATATTCCCAAGTTCACTGAGCTTCCTCAGAACTGCTATTTTGAATTCTCTGTTTGAAAGGTCACCTATCTTCATCATTCTGGGATTGGTCACTGGCACCTTATTAGTTCATTTGGTGAGGTTGTTTTCTTGGATGTTCTTGGTGCTTGTGGATATTCACTGATTTGTGGACATTGAAGAGTTAGGTATTTATTCTAATCTTCACAGTCTAGGCTTTTTTGTACCCATCTTCTTGAAAATAATTTCCAGATATTCAAAGGGAACTGAGTATTACGATCTAAGCCTTTGGTCATTACAGCCACATAAGTACCAGGGGACACTCCAAGCCCAGTAACACTGCAACTCTTGCAGACTCCTGGCTGTACCATTTTTAGGGATTTGGATAAGATATAGGAGAAATCACTTTCCCCAAACAGAAGGGATTTCACTCTCCAGGCTGGGCTTACTAGAGCTAGGGGAGAAGCGATGGCCACCACATCTGGGACTGTGCCAGGTCACACCTGACAATAACCCAGTCTGGGGTTTTATTTGTATAAATTTAAGAGGTATAAATGCAGTTTGTTACACGGACATATTGTAAAGTAGTGAAGGCTGGGCTTTTTAGGGTAACCATTACTCCCCAAATGTACATTGTACCCTTTAAGTAATTTCTCATCCCTCACCTCCTCCCACCTTCCCACCCTTGCAAATCTCCCGTGATTTTCAGTTGATTATCTTTCAGTTGATTTTCTTAGATTTCCCAAAAAGATCACCATATCAGTCAATAATGATAATTTTCCTTTCTCCTTTTCAACATTTTTATTTCCCCTTTGCCCAATTTGACAATATCCAATTCCTACAATGCATATACCTGTATTAAATATCACTTGAAAGTCTATACAATATCATAACATGACAATACTAATGTTTAAGTATTTCAAGAGTATTGGAAGATGGCAAGATTTAAATAAGACTTAGACATTATTTCTATGATAGTGAGTATGCTAGATTTGAAGTTGCTGGAAGTTACATAAAGATTTTCTTTTTTTCTTATTTTTTTATTAAGTCAAATACACATAGATCATGAATAGATTTATGCATATGTAGAGTACAATGTGTTGATTTTTTTTTATACAATCTGACGTGGTTACATCAACCCAATCAACATAGCTTTTACCTCATTTACTTCATTATTGTGTTAAGACATTTATGTTCTACACTTGACAGATTTGACTTGTACCTTTGCAATATGCTCCATAGGTGTGGTCCCACCTTTTACCCTTCCTCTATCAAACCTCCCCCCTCTTCTCCCTTCCCACTCCATTTCTCTCCTTCTTCCTGGGCTATAGTTGTGTTCTATCTTTCATAACAAAGTGTGAGTACAAAGATTTTTCATGTTCTGTTTTTTGCCTATTATTACTTTCTTGTTGGTTTTTATTTTAAAACTTAGTCTAAGATATTTTTATTGCTAAGAAAATGGTGTGCTTATCTTCATGTATTTCTTCAATCAAAAGCATTTTCTAAACATTTACTGGTGATGATATTACAGAAAGTTGGAAAAATGGATGGAGATAACCAAAGTGAGGACTCAGAGTTCCTACTCCTGGGGATCTCAGAGAGACCTGAGCAGCACCGAATCCTGTTTTGGATGTTCCTGTCCATGTACCTGGTCACAGTGGTGGGAAATGTGCTCATCATCCTGGCCATCAGCTCTGACTCCCGCCTGCACACTCCCATGTACTTCTTCCTGGCCAACCTCTCCTTCACTGATCTCTTCTTCGTCACCAATACAATTCCCAAGATGCTGGTGAACCTTCAATCCCAAAACAAAGCCATCTCCTATGTGGGGTGTCTGACACAGCTCTACTTCCTTGTCTCCTTGGTGACCCTGGACAACCTCATCCTGGCCGTGATGGCATATGACCGCCATGTGGCCATCTGCCGCCCTCTCCATTATGTCACAGCCATGAGCCATGGGCTTTGTATCTTGCTCGTCACTTTGTGTTGGGTGCTCTCTGCCCTTTATGGCCTCCTCCTCACCCTTCTTATGACCACAGTGACCTTCTGTGGGCCCCGAAAGATCCACTACATCTTCTGTGAGATGTATGTCCTACTGAGACTGGCATGTTCCAACACCCACATCATTCACACAGTGCTGGTTGCCACAGGCTGCTTCATCTTCCTCACCCCTTTAGGGTTCATGATCATGTCTTATGTCCGCATCGTCAGAGCCATCCTCCAAATACCCTCAGCCTCTAACAAGTACAAAGCCTTCTCTACATGTGCCTCCCATTTGGGTGTGGTCTCCCTCTTCTATGGGACACTGGGCATGGTATACCTGCAGCCGCTCCAAACCTACTCCATGAAGGACTCAGTAGCCACAGTGATGTATGCTGTGGTGACCCCCATGATGAACCCTTTCATCTATAGCCTGAGGAATAATGACATGCATGGGGCTCTGGGAAGACTCCTAGGGGGGCCATTTCAAAGGTTAAAATTAGGATAAGGTTGAAAGAGCAATGAAGTGGAAACCAGGAATATCCTTCACCACCTATAAGGCATTATCCTGTGGGGTATACAACAGTAATGAGGGCATAGCTCCAGATCAGCATAAACATATGTATTTGTGGTTAAGAAAAGACACAATGTACCCCCAGACCTCACTGGGCTTGGCAATAAATAAGGTCACACTAACACTACTACCAGAATTTTGCAGGGTTAAATACTTAAACTTGCTTGATCAGAGGACCACATTCTCAGTCTTATCCAGATATACCCAGTGATAGCCTAAGGGGGTCTCTCATGTTCTCTAGCACACATTCACTTATGTTTCAGAGCACCAGCTTTTCTAAGAAGCCTGCTACTCTTAAGCTATTTGAAGAAGACAGTTTGCACTATCCCTATTGCAGATGTCCTGAATGAGGTTCCCCCTTCCCCCATGTTCTGCCAAGCAAAACATACTCTGCTTCATTGCTGATCCATAGTCCCTCTGAGCACAGCCCTGTGATTCACGTAAAAATGGCAAGAAGATTCCTCTCTTTTGTTCTGGGCTGATTTTATCCATAGGCCTCAAAGCAATAGTCTCTTGCCTTTTTCCAGCATTCCTTTTCCTTATAGGAAATCAAACTTTGTTCATGGGAAGCCCATCTATCCTTTATTTCTGTAGTTCCTTAACTCACATCTCTTCTTGCAACTACCCCTTCAACCTCTCAAAACAAAAACCTCAGGCATATCAACACATGTTTATAAATAGGAGTAGTAGTATAGGCAGTAGGAGAGGATTCTGGAACAAAGGAACAATTTAGAGATCCCAGGGAACATAGAAGAAAAGAGATAAGAAATTGGAGTAGAACTCAATGAAATATAAAGCAAAAATATAATGGAGAAGATCAAAAACATGAAGTAGAAAATCATGTGGGATATTGATCAAGGAAAGAAGAGAGAAGACACAAGTAAACGTAAGAGTGGGGAAAAGAGGGGTGAAACCAATGATCAACATTAGAATGATTAAGAGAAAATGTTATCAATATCTACATCCCAAAAATATTGAATATTCAGACAAACTGAATGCATCTCTGGAAAAATGTGACCTACTCAAGAAGAAATGTAAAAACTGAATAATCATATGATTGTTAGAAGAATTGAAGGAATGGTTTAAAATATTCCAATATATATGTGGAATATACAATACATACAATAAAAAAGAGAAAAAAAGAAAAAATAAATAAAATATTTTATGTCAAAATCAGAAAAAAAAAAAAAAAAGAAAAGAAAAGAAAAATAAAACTTAAAGTATTTCCTTCCAGTAATAAATATCTGACCTTTCAAGCAAACAATACACCTCTGGAAAATTTACTCGCCATGGTGAGCTTAACAGCTTTAAATACTTAAAGAGTTTTCTGATGAGATCAGTAGCTATATTCATAACTGTGGTTTATATATATGAAACATATCAATGTTCAGAAGATGTGCATAACTCAGTGTGTTGATATTTTCTAAATGACCAATGCATTATGTGAAAAAGTCACACATGTCAAAGATTAATTTAAAATGCAATATAAGCCATGGATCTTAATGTCATAAGGAATAAAAAGTTTAATGATATGCTATCAGATTCTGCATTGATACTTTTTTTCATTAGTTTTTATTAAATCATAACTTTGTACATTGATGCATTTATGGGGTTCAGGGTACTGCTTCAATATACAATGTGAAATGCTTACATTGAATTAAGTAACACATCCATCACAATTATACTCATTTCTTAATAGTTTTAAAATGTACCATTGCATCATGCACCTTAAATGAGGTCCTTCCAAATACTCTTCCACCTCCCTTATTCCCCTCCCCTCCCCTCTCTCTCCTCTTCCCTTCTACTTTCTGGACTACAGTTATGTTTTGCCATTCATATGAATGTATAGGTGATTACATATTGATTTCATAGTAGTATTGAGTACATTGGATACTTTTTTTTCCATTCTTGAGATACTTTACTAAGAAGAATGATACTTTTAAGAAATTACCACTTATCAAGTTTCGATGTAGTATCAAAGAATTGTAACTGGAAAGGTGATTAAAATATCTCTCCCTTTTGCAATTACATATTTGCATAAGGCTGATTTTCTTCATTTACTTCAACCAAAATAGCATATCACTACAGAATAAATAACAAAACATGACAAGATAAACAAAATAACATTACTATAAAATAAATGCAGTAGTACATATGAGAATCCAGTTATATACTACTAAGCCTGACATTAAAAAGTTCCAAAAAAAGGTAAAATACTTCCATTCTTATCACTAAATTTTTGGGGGGAAGGTTTGAAATATATAGTTATTTTTATTTGAAATTATATTTACTACAACATGTAACTGGTGTAGTATTGTTTTTGATGAATTAACAAATACCTTAAAATCTTTTTCTAATATGGGAATATTAATACATACAATCCACATAAGCAAAGCTCTTTGAATCTCTGAAAATTTTAAGAGGATAAATTCATCCTGAAACCAAAAGTTTGAGAGCTGTTCCACTAAAATACAAATATATTTAAAGATTATTCACATGAAATTCAGGAAAAACGTTCCTTAAAAAAGGAGGACAAAGTGGGAGTAAGGAGTAGGAATAACACTTGATTGGTATCTACACCACTTTGTAAATCTTTTTTAAGAAAGAAGTTACACAATAAGGGGGAAAAAATTATTTAATTTTTAGAAGGTAAATACATGGCAAAAATTATTTCCTTATTTTATTGTAAGTTTTAAATTATTTGTAACTAATTTTTTAAATTTTTAAATGATCTGAAGGCTTTATGGGCCATTAGGTTTTACTTATAAAAGGGATGTGTATGAGACTGAGGCACCAGGCTTATAAAAGCAGTCACCAGCTCTTGAAGAAGATGCTGGAAGAGAGACAATCTCCTAGCCAGCATGGAGATGTTTTGCAGCCCAGAGACAAGCCCTCAAGCAGCGGCATGTGTTAATGAGATAAGATTGGTAGCTCATTAGCAAAGCAAGTGTTATACTTTGTAACATTCGTAGGGTAACAGGATGGGAGTCCAGCCCTGGCAGAAAGAGCAATAGCAACCATTAAACATGTGATCCTAGAACATGGGCCCCCACTTCTGTGGTTTGAGGCTTCAGTAAAAGGCCAAGGGAGAGGTTTCTCAGGTCTCTTGGAGGACAGACGGAAAGCCTACCTCTTGCAGGTATGTACCTTCAATGCGTGTCCCAGTCATGGAAGAAGCCCAACTGCCCATCGACCCATGAATGGATTAATAAATTGTGGTATATGTATAACATGGAATATTATGCAGCTTTAAAAAAAGATGGAGACTTTACCTCTTTTATGTTTACATGGATGGAGTGGGAAAATATTCTTCTTAGTAAAGTATCTCAAGAGTGGGGAAAAAATATCCAATGTCCTCAGTACTATTATGAAACCAATTTATAATAATCACACTTTCATATGAAAGATAAATCACAACTATATCCCAGGACAAAGTAGCGAAGGGGACAAGCATGGGAGGGGAGGGGGGGTGGTTTGATGGAGGGAGGGTAAATGGTGGGACCACACCTAGGGAGCATATTACAAGGGTACAAGTCAAATCTATCAAGTATAGAACATAAATGACTTAACACATTGATTAAGTAAATGAGGTGAAAGCTATGTTAATTAGTTGGATGTAAACACTCCAATTTGTACAAAAAATCAACACATTTGACCCCACAAAGGCATAAATGTATTCATGATCTATGTGTATATGACTTAATAAAAGGAAAACAATCCGTGTCCTGGCTGTTTTCATTCGCATGGTGAAGGGGTGCCGCAATGGGCATGGAGGTATAATTGGATCTGGGAATTGGATCTGGGAAACACACTTGTCTTAATCAGTTTGGGCTCCTATAGCAAAATACCAGAGACTAGGTGGTTTAAACAATAGAGGTTTATTTTCTAACAGTTGTGGAAACTGGAAGTCCACTATCAGGTGCCAGCATAGTTGTGTTAGCCAGTATAGCTCCTTCCTGGGTTGTAGGCAGGCACCATCTCACTATGTGCTAATATGACCTCTCCTTTGTGTATACAAGAAGAAAAACGAAGGTTACTGGTCTCTTCCTTTTCTTATAAGAACACTAATCTCATTGCAGGGGCTCACCTTCATAAATACATCTAAACCTAATTACCTCCCAAAGACTACCCCAACATTGTGGTTCCCTAAACAGAAGGCTCGATCTTGTCTCTTCCCCATCGGAAGCATTGAGAGTCCTGGGAGAGCTAGACCTCCTGGGGTCAGTTAGAAATAAGGCATAGAGTGAGATTCACAGTGACCAAGGCACAGATCATGGTGGTTGTTCTGTATTCTGGCTGACAGAGGTGCCATACCAGAACTAGCCAACAGCATCATGCTACAGGAAATATGGCTCATGGGTCATTCAGGCTCAAATCTCTAGCCAGTTTCTTCACAAAGTTCAGTTGCTCTCATTAGTCTTCCCCAGGTTGATGGGCAACTGCAGGTCAGCAACTAGCCATAGAGTGAGCATCTACACCTCCCCCAACCTTAGTGATGCATAGATGAGCCAATCAAATTCAAGTGTTCTCATTAAGTCTCCACAAGACTGGGAACCAACTGGCAGTCAGTGATTACCCATAGAGGGAGCATCTAGCCCCACTCAACTCCAGCTGCAGACCAGTGACTCCACCACACTTCAGTGTTCTACCTTAGGCTGAGAGGCAAGCCCAAGTCCACACATATCTATGAGGCATAGCCTTTTTCCTTGCCTACCCTTTATGGCTAAGCAGCAACCCCAGAGACCTCACCCAGCCTTGGAGCTCATCACAGATCTTTGCCCTACTGTACATTCCAAACAATAATTCTACCCACCTGAGGAAGACAACCCAACACCCTACTCAATCAGAGACAATCACAGAGCCAGGCCAGCAGCTCCACTTCTTGGCAGAGCCCACCCAGTGATCTCAGTGGACCAGAGAGCACAGCCAGAAATATCATTCAACCTCAAAGCACAGAAAGTGACTCACCACAACCAGAGAATCTAATACCAAGGTCTGTCTGTCTGTTTTGTTCTCAACTGGCCCATGTAGAATCCCAAGCTAGACTAAATAGTAAAGGTCTGTCACTATCAAAGAACACCTGCAAAGGTCAGAAGAGATGACCATATCCTCAAATGTGGAGTCATCAATGTTAGGACTAAACAATTGTGGAAAAATCAAAGAAATATGACACCACCAAAAGTAACTAATAAAACCCCAGTAATTGACCCAGAAGAAATGGAGATCTATGAAATGATTTTCAAATAATTTGGAACAGACCTTTTTGTTTTCTTCAGACAGAGTCTTGTTCGGTTGCCCTGGGGTTGAGGGCTATGGCATTATAGCTCACAGCAACCTCAAACTCTTAAGCTCAAGTGATCCTCTTGCCTCAGCCTCCCAAGTAGCTGGGACTATAGTCACCTACTACAATACCTGGCTATTTTTAGAGATAAAGTCTCATGCTTGCTCAGGCTGGTCTCAACCTCTTGAGCTCAAACAATCCACCCAGCCTTGGCCTCCTAGAGTGCTAGAATTACAGGCATGAGCCACTGTACACAGCCTCAGAATAGTTCTCTTAAAGAAGTTCAGGGAATGCCAAGAAAATACAGAAGAAAACTAAATGAAATTTGAAAATAATTCATAAACAAAATGAGAAGTTTGACAAAGAAATAGAAACAATTTTTTGAAAACTAAATAGAAATACTAGCAATAAAGGATATAATAACTGAAGTGAAAAATTCAGTGGAACTTGAATTCAACAGCAGACTTGATCAAGCGCAAGAAATAATCAGTGAGCTCAAAGACACAGGACATTTAAAATTATCCAATCAAAGGAGAAAAAAGAAAAAAGAATGAGTAAAACCTACAAGAATTATAGGATACCATCAAATAAACTAACCTTCACATATAGGAGTTCCTACAGGAAGAGAGAAGAGGGCCTAGAAACAATATACAGGCAAATAGTGACTGAAAATGTCCCAAGTCTGGGGGGAAATGACAATATCCAGGTACAGGACCATTACTCAAATGGAACCCAAAGAAGAGTTTACCAAGATATATCATAATCAAATTATGAAAAATCAAGAACAAAGAAAGAATACTTGTACAAATTGGAGTGCTTACATCCTACTAATTAACATAGCTTTCACCTCATTTACTTAATCACAGTGTTAAGACATTGTTTTCCATACTTAATAGATTTGATTTGTACCTTTGCTCCATAGGTGTGGTCCCACCATTAACCCTCCCTCTATCGAACCATCACCCTTCCTTCCCATCCCCCACCCCTTCCCTCCTTCATCCTGGGCTATAGTTGTAATTCATCTTTCACATGAAAGTGTGAGTGATTATAAATTGATTTCATATTAGTACTGAGTACATTGGATTTTTTTCCATTTCTGAGACACTTTACTAAGAAAAATATTTTCCAGCTCCATCCATATAAACATAAAAAACGTAATGTCTCCATCTTTTTTAATGCTGCATAATATTCCATGGTATACATATATCATAATTTATTAATTCATTCATGGGTCGATGGGCACTTCCATGACTTGGCAATTATGAATTGAGCTGCAATGAACAATCTGGTGCAAATATCTTTGTTGCCAAGTGATTTTTGGTCTTTTGGATATACACCTAATGGAGGAATTGCAGGATCAAATCAGGTCTACATTTAGATCCCTGAGTGTTCTCCAAACTTCTTTCCAAAAGGAATGTACAAGCTTGCATTCCCACCAGTGAACAAGTGTTCCCTTTCCTCCACATCCATGCCAACATTTGTAGTTTGGGGATTTTGTGATGTGGGCTACTCTTACTGGAGTTAGATGATATCTCAGAGTAATTTTGGTTTGCATTTCTCTGATGATTAAAGATGATGAGCATTTTTTCATGTGTCTATAGACTGTGTGCCTGTCTTCTTCAGAGAAGCTTCTGTTCATCTCCCTTGCCCACAATGAAATGGGATCACTTGTTCTTTTCTTATTAATAAGTTTGAGTTCGCTGTGGATTCTGGTTATTAGACCTTTGTTGGTAATATAATCTGCAAAAATCCTCTCCCATTCTGAGAGCTGTCTACTTGCTTTACTTGAATCCCACAAAGTCATAAATGGATTCATGATCTATGTATATATTACTTATTAAAAAAGATAGAATATGGGTGGTAAATTAGGAAAGTAACATTCTTATTCTTGGCAAATACAGACTAAAACATTTAAGGATGAAGGAGTCAAGGGGTACATTTGCAACTTGGTTTTCAGCAGTTCATAAATGCATGTGTTGGGGGTGGGGTACAAGTGAAGCAAACTGTTTATACATGAATCTTGTAAAAGGTATTCATGTGTATTTGTACTATTCTTGCAACTTTTATTCTAAGTTTGAAATTATTTCCAAATAAAAGTAAAAAGTAAAAAAAAAAAAGAAAGAAAGAAAGAATACTGAGTACAGCAAGAGATAAGAAACATTATCTCCTCCAGGGAGCTCCAATACAACTTTCAGTAGATTTCTCAATAGAAACCCCATGCGCCAGGAAAGAGTAATGATATACCCAAAGTGCTGCAAGGAAGAAAAAAAAAAAAAAAAAAAAACTCTGCCAGCTAAAAATACTTACCCCAGCATAGCTATCCTTCAGAAATCAATGAGAAATAAAACTTTCTGAGATAAGAAAAAGCTAAATGAATTCATCACCACTAGACCTGCTTTATAAGAATTTCTAAAAGTGTACCTTAAGCTAAACAAAAGCCTTCTAATTAATAACCAAAAAAGAAAGTAAAAACCTCAATAATATAAGTAATACATAATCATACTCATAATTATCTAATACTGTAAGAATGGTGTGTAAAGCAACTTGATCTCTACTAGAACAGATAAAAGACAAAACTATTAAAAATAACCTCAGCTACAATAAATTATTAAGAGATACAAATTATAAAAACAATTATAAAAAAATTATAATTTTGACATCAAAATTATAAAAGGTGTGTGGAAGGGATGAAAGTGTAGAGTTTTTATATGCAATTGAAGCTGTTATCAACTAAAAGTTGCCTGTTATAAAGATAACATAAGATAAAGATATTTTATGTAAGACTCGTAGTAACCAAAAAGCAAAAACAACAGGAGCTACAGTAAAAACAAAGAGGGAGGGTAAAAATATACCACCACAAAAAAATCATCAAACTGCTAAGGAGACAGCAAGAGAGGAAGAAAGAAAAAAGAGACCTACAAAACAATCAAAAAACAAGTCAAAATAATGTGGTGGCAAATCTTTACCTATCAATAACTACCTGCAATGTAAACTGATTAGGTTCTCCAGTAAAAAGACAGAGTAGCTGAATGGATTAACAAAAAAAAAAAAAAAAACTCGAACCATAGAACCATGTGCTGCTTACTAGTAAAGACACACATACACTGAAAATGAAAAGTTTAAAAAGGAAAGAAAAAGACAATCCATGTAAATTGAAGTGGAAAAAGAGCAGGAGTAGCTATACTTATATGAAAATAGATGTTAAATGTAAAAATTATAAAAAGAGATTGGATTAAAGATGGCGGCCAAGTAACAGCTTCCCTGTAACTGGGCACATAGTCTGGGGAGACAAGACTCCAGGCATCTCTGGCTGGTGGGATCTGCCTATGATCATCCCTTTGAGGATACAGGGAGCCAGCAAGGGACTTCTGGACCCCAGGAGGAGGACAAAAACAGTGGAAAACTGGCAAGTGGTTGCGTGTGTTC
>CAUYPK010085323.1:0-12812 GCA_963574355.1 Loris lydekkerianus | reverse complement strand
CATTTAAATACATGATTACATTTACAATACATGATTGTTTGATATACTGTATACCATTAACATATCACATTAACCCATAGTATTCAATGGCAACTTTAATAAAGTGAATAAACCATTTAAGACAGTAAAGCATTGTAAATAAATGGTTAAAATCCTCCAAACTGGGAGACAGAGAAAGAGTCCATCTTAAAAAACAAAACAAAACAAAGCAAATGACCTAAATATTTCAGACTACTTTCAATTATTAGTTATTTTCCTTATGCTACCGATAGAATCTACCCAATGGACCTCCAGTCTTAATAATATTGCTCTCAGTTGACACTAGTTTTCACTTAAAAATTTAAAGTAATCTGTGTGATTTATTTGTGTTTTTATCCAACATCAAGTAAGAAGGACTAGTTTTATCTTCTGACAAATAAGGGCAAAGTATATGAAGGGCTGGTTTCCAAGATTTTGGATTTCAGGTCATGAAGAACAGCATTCCTTGAGCCTCATGACTGCCTCCCTTATTTCTGTCAGAGTAAAAATCAGACCAAAGTTAAACAGGTCAGGAAGACTTTTTCAAGGTTATGGTAAAAGCTAAGAGTGACTGAATTCAACACTGCTGAAGAGAAGGCAGGGGACATTTTTACCACTGGGATAAGCCAGTTAAAAGGAGGAGGAGGATATTGTGGGGAAAAGGTTGATCAATAGAATTTTATCTGTGACTTTACTGAATTTACTTAGAGTTAATGGGAGTTATTTCCAAGTTTGAAAATACTTTTCTCCTTAAAGGAGTCATCTATGTATGTTTGTTATTTGGCATCCATGGGGTTTAGGCTCCTAACCCCCCCCTCCCCCATACACTGGGAGACTAGGGTGCTAATCTTGTGATATTTGTATTTCAAAGAGTCAATTTCCAAGTTCTTGATTTAAAAAAAAAAAAAAAAAAATCCCTGTACCCTAAAACTGTCAAGAAGTTTGAAAGGACCCAGAGAAAGAATTTGCAGTTACAAATTTTCTAAAGTAAACGTTCTATGAAAAAGGAGGTCAGAGATATGTCAGGAAGAAAACTGACGGATATTCAGTCAGGGGAAGGGAAATTCTAGGGTCATCTTTGTTACTACCTGGAGAGTTTACTGGCTAGGGAGGAGGGACGCAGAACCCAAGCTTCTGCTTGACAACATTGAACTTGGTCTGATTCCTGCCCTCTTAGAAAGTGATGACGGTTGAGGAAATCCCCAGCACTGTATCTTTGGAAACAACTGACTGTAGGGATTCCCCTTTTCTTATGACTCCGATGAGACAGGCTCATTATCAACCTTCTTCATGACTCCCTGGTTTGACTGCTTCTGGAAAGGCCCAGGCTACCTTCTCGGAAACATCTTTCTGTAGAAATGAACTTTCTCCCTATGGTAATAGCCTGGAAAAAAAAGATTTTCTGAATCATCCAATCCATTTTTTTCATTCACAGTTTTTATACCTGACTCACGATCAAGCTTCACTTTCAAATTCTTTATTCCACCCATGGTAGCAATGTCTTTCTGCTCTGCTCTTCACTGGTGACCAGGACTCTAGGAGAAGTCCAGCTGCTGGTCTTGTGTGTCTGAGTCTTGTTCACCCATAGCAAGGCAGGGATTTAATTTTAAATGTTTTTGACTGCTGGTTTGATTGTTGTTGCCGGTTTCTTCTGCTTTGTGGTTTTTGTTATTGTCGTTTTTTTTGTTGTGTTTGTTGTTGTTGTTGTTGTTTTGGGTTTTTTGTTTTTTTTTTTTTTTTTTCAGTTTTTGCCCAGGGCAGGGTTTGAACCCACCACCTCCGGTATATGGGGCTGGTGCCCTACTCCTCTGAGCCACAGGCGCTGCCCCTGCTTTGTGTTTTATTTTTCATTTATTTGCAGCTAAGAAGTTATCCAATGGTCTAGCAATTTGGTGATCTGTAGAAAAAGATTAATGGCTTGTGGCAACCTTGGCTTTATTAAGTGAGAGATGACAGATGATCAGGATTGTTAAATTTTTCTGTTTTTCTGTTTTCATTGCAAATCAATTAAGAATAGATTCCCACTGGGAAGAGAAAGATCTTGATATGAACACATGAGTTTTGTGTATTTGTGTTACTTTTGACCTACTGATGGGTTCAGAATTAAAGATATAAGGTCCATGTGTGTCTGTATATATCTGTGTATATGTAATTCAGTGAAATCTTATTGAGTGTAATGTTTTCCTACCTGCAGATGGTGTTGCCAGATTAGATCATAAAATTTCATATGAACTACATTACAATAGATTTAGAGATAAGTAGGCCTTAGATGAACAGAATATTTCTAATTTTTTTAGGAAATAAGTAATCAAATTTTTAAGACCTCAGTGTACTGGATTCTAAAACTGTCCTTACAAAAACCAACTTGAAAAGATTTTAAGAATTCAAGTTGACAAAATTTAGATGAATCTTTGCCTAAAGAGATTGGCTTAATATTTTTGGTGTTATAAAAATAATTATGCTGTCTCTGATTTATCTGTATTTACTATAACATATATACATATTTTTTGTCTACCTGAATATGTTTTCTCTAAATGTACAATTTGATTAAATATATTAGCACTACTTTTACTTAAAGTGTAAGATTATGAATATATAACTTTGTTTTTAACCTAACTGAACCATTATTCTGAGAAACTGTTTCAAGAATAAATATATTTTGTAGTGTGTCAGCTTGAAGATAATTTTAAAGAAGTTTAGGTAACTTATAAAGTTGGACTGATTGTCAATTAACATAATTGATAATTTACCAGATACTCAGATCAATGTAAAAGAGTGCAGCAACATCGGTCACAGCATAATCTGAGTTTGTATAATTTTTATTTTTATTTTTATGTGCTACAGGGAGACTTTGTCTTTGGGTTTGTAATGAACATTTATTTCTTCTGCTTTGAGAATAGTGTAAATGATGCTTGTGTAGAAAGCTGTGTTATGGGTACTCATGAGCTCCGTGAGTTTGCTGCGGGAGGCTGCCCCAGGAGATCCAGACACAATTATCAACTATTTTTCCATTTTCTCTGCAAAATCCAAGTTATAATTAATAAATGACTCTGATTATACTTAGAAGCAAAGTGTCATAAAAATACAACTAGATAGAAATAATTTTTATTATTCAGAGGAATAATAATCATTTTCTCCTACGGAGTATGTTTTGTTTTGTTTTATTTCATGTTCTTTGTTTTTGGTCTCCATAGCCCTTGGCACACTACAAATTTTTGAGAACCTTAAAGAGCATGACAGATACTGATATTTGCTTTTTTTTGAAAATAATACAGGAATACTTTAAAATGCTTATGGGGTTGTTAATTTTAGTATGGTAATGAACAACGCATGGCATGTTGATAACATCTTAGTAATATTGTTAACTTTATTATGATCCTATACACACCCTGAGATTCATCCTAAAGTATGTCTATTCCAGAACATGAAAGAAAATAATAAAAGACAAAGTTTAGAAAGTATATGTGCCTTGCTTTATAAAATTTGAATTTGAAATGCCATAAAACGTGTTGAAATAGCAGAAAAGCTCGCTTAATTATGGCAGCTTGTTTCCTTGGTGCACTGTTAATTTTCCTCTTCTGTAATATAAACACTACCAATGAGTTTCATTAGAGATATCATCAGATAGGATTAGCTGCTTGGCCTTCCCTAGGCTAAATATATACGACTAAAATGTTATTAATCTAATATTTCAGAAATTGTATATTGTATGGGAATTTCCTAGAAAACTGCCCGTCCACTTGTTGCCTACAATGTCTCTATTTATAAATGTCTTTGATGTGAGCCAACAGCAGAGTAGTATTATCAGTCAAATTTCAGTTATTTTATAAAATGTTAATTTGGTTGCAAGTTTATTTCCTTGGTTTCAATGGAGCAACTTCTCCAGTCCAGTGATTTCCAAATGAGTATTCATATCCCTTACGAATGGATTTTTACTAATGTACACAGGTTTAGGATCTATTCCAGACTTTCTGAGTCTTTCACCTTTAAATTCTCTTGGTATATTCTAACCATATGTGTAATATATCCATGGATATAGTGTGAATTGTTATATGGTATAGATGAGGTGGGTTTTTCTCTTTAAAGATTGTCAACTTTTTAATATTTAGATGTAATAGCCACTCTCTAATCATTACAGTTATAGATATTTTGTCTAAAACCATTTGAATTGATTTCATTCTCTTTCTTTTACAAGCCATGGAAACAACCATTTTTTTTTTTATATAATTCACATTATTCTTCTTTTGAACATTCATTGGATCAGTCTCTTGAAATTTATCAGTGACAAGTTAATTATAGGCAGTTTAAATATATTGTTACATACAGTTTGTGTGTTTTTTGTTATTGTTGTTATGTCCTGATGCTTTTCCTGAAAGTACTTGGAATCGGCTGCAGGTTCATATTCAACCAAAATTGTCTAAAATTCCTGTAGAAAAGAAATGTGCCACATAGAAGCTTTGGATGGCATCACTTAAACAATTTTCAGACTATTCTGGTGAATGAATCAGAATTTCCAGTATTGCAAAAATTCTGAAGAAAAATCAGCAGACTGGTTATAGGTCTATAAACCCAAAATGAGGCAAAATAATAATAATAATAATAGAATTGGACTGAATGGACTGATAAGTATAATTTGTCTCTGGAATATTATTAAATGTTTATGTTTGATGTTCTCTTTTCTGGAATATAAACAATATGTCACTTTAACCTACTCACAAGTGGGTAGAATTGCTTTTGTAAACTGAAATAAAGTATTTTAGATCATATATTTATTCTCCCTGCCCAACCTCTCTGGGGTTTGGAAACTTTCACTGAATATTCTTATCTTAATGCCAATATAATTTCTTCAACAGACTAAATAAGAATTTTTTCCTGTTTTACTAAGGCATAATTGGATACTATAGTTCATATAGTTAGGGAGGAAAAAAAGTCATAAAAAATACTCAGTCAAAAAGAGGCAAAAAGAAAAAAAAAGGATTACAAATAATAGATTGGAAAAATACTACAAGTAGCAAGCTGGTAGATTTTTAACTTCAAAATCTCAGCTATTACAAATGTTCTAAACACTTCAAATGAAAGATAGAGATTATTATTGAAAACACAAAACCTACTTCTATCCAGGTTTCTACATAAGATACAAGATCACCATTGTTTTTTTTTTTTTTTTTTTTTTTTTGGTATGGCTGAGTAGCATTCTTCTAAGTGAAGTATGGAAAGAATGAAGAACAAACACCATATGTGCTCATACTAAATTGGATCTAATCGATCAACACTTAAGTGCACATATGGAAGTAAAACTAAACAAAAATAAAGAGGGTGAGTGGGGATCATGGATTGGTAAATTCAGAGTTAATGTATCCAATGCTTCAGAAGAGGAAAATTAACTTACATCTACTACACAGTTAAATTTGCATTAGAGCTATACACATAAAATAATTTAATAAAAAGCTAGAAAGTTAATATTAAAAATAATAAGCTGTGAACACTTCATAAATTTGTAGCAAATAGCCATCACTATGTTGAGTGAGAGGGTCCTGGATGGAATTGGACAGTGGCATTACTTAAACTCTTCCAGGAGAAATATGTTCTTAGGGATAAGTTTCAGTAGATGATCAGAGATGATAAGAAGTGGAAATAATGCAATATGAGGAAAGAGTTGGCTGATGTATCTGGAAATGCATCTATCCTATAATAGTATTATTATGGGAAAAGGTCCATGTGAAGCCTAACGATCCTTTTTTGTTTCTTGAGTGTAGTTTAATCCACCAGCTCCTGCTTGCAAGGAAGAATGGTAGAAAACAGACTGAAACAGCAGGACTATAGAACTTCACCATGCCTAGGACAATTATACTTTTGAATTCATTTTGTGTGCCTAGCAAGAGGACATTAACAACAACAAATCTAGGATTCTCAGATGTTATTACCTTTTAAATACATATATAACATTAAACAAATACTAATTTTGTCTTATTCTTAGTATTTTCCTCATAAAACAAAATAATTACACTGGCTCATACATAGGTATTTTTAACTACCTCCCCCATCTTGTGAATGTTTGAAACATATATTGTTATTGGTGGATTTTCAAATAGTTTTATTTCTCTTGTTATTTATCTAAAATCATTCAGATAATTGTCAAACACAAGAAAGCAGACTATGTAAGTTTTATCTGAAAAATACTATCATTTTAGAAGTATCACAATCTCTTAAAATCTAAAATTACCAAGTAGTGTTAAATGAGTCAAATAATTTGAAATATCATGATATATTAAGATTTTCAAAATTTAGAATTGGTTATATTTAAAATAATTTTATAAACTTTAGCATTGTTAAAAAATTAGACTTTATATTTATTAGGGTTCTCTAGAGAAAAAAAATCTATCCATATATCCATATATAGAGAGGAAAAGAGATGCTGATGGTATCTAGATATATATATACACACACACACATACAGAGAGAGAGAGACAGAGAGAAACCTATGTATACCTGTGTGTACGTATACATATGTAGAGATATACAAAAAGTGATAACAAACATTTATTATCTATTTTGCAACATCTATTATAAAAATTAACTTCCCTTCATTAGATTTAGTGTATTATTCATTTTGCCTTATATTTTTCTTTGAAAATTGCGGTTTATTCACTGTACACTCTGGGAATTTAGTTTATTTCCCAAGGCTTAGTATTTATTTTTATATGGAGAATTTAATCTTCTGAAGTACAGTCAAAAGCCAGCTTTCATTCAATGTGCATATCTAAAGTAAAAACATCTATAGAGAATTATATTTTGATATTTTAGAAGGAGGCTATTCACAGCAGGCTTATCTTCAAAAATGATTCAGAAGAGTTCTTAAAAATGAATAAGTATTGAAGATAACTTTAATAGCAACAGTTGTTAAAAATTCATCCTAGCTATGAGAAATGAAAACTAGTATTTTTTAGTTAAATAGTTTGATGCTAATGCGACTCTAAATTTACTCCAGGGTGACAGAAATTAAATGAAGCATTTTTTTTTTTTTTTTTTAGTAACTAAGACTACTTTAAAGCAAGATGCATCTTTAACAGAAGCATGAATCAAAAGCCAGGTGGAAATTTTGGTTGTAATATCTATTTATATCAGCTAACATTAAAATGCTATTGTGTTGTTTTTTTCTTTCCCAAAGAGCTACTGATGTATGTTTTTAAACTTTTTATCACTTAAAATCCTTCCTGGTGTTGAGGCTCTGGTATCTTAGAAATCACCGGGACTTGGTCATCATCCCCTCCAGTCTAGGTCATCCCCAGCCTGTTGACTCCCACGGCTCAGTCCTGCCTGAGACTCTCTACTGAGAACAATGTCTGAAGGCCGACTGTTATCTGATAGAATGTACTCACCTACCCTCCAGAAAACCAATACTGTTGAAGACTGAGAGGAAATGCTTGTTGGTGGTGAATGTCAATCTTAGAAATAGGATAATTAGAGAAATACATATTGAAAAAGTGATATTTGAACAAAATCTTTAAAAAGGAGAGGAAGTGAGCCGGGTTAAGTATCTGAGGGAATGGGTTCCAGACAAAAGAACAAAATAAAGTACTGAAGTTCTCCAGACACTATTTTTCTTTGCCTTAGCTTGAGTTCCCCCCACTTCTACTCCAAGCAGACCTGAAGAAAGTCATTACATGAGAACATTTTATTTTAAAGCAATCCCAGAGAGCAGGATTGATTTGGGAGCAGAGCAAGAACACGGCTCTGGGGGGAACCCCAATAAAGAGTGAAACTGCCACCAAGTTACCACAGTGGCCAAAGGAAGACCCCTGAGGTATCAGGCAGAGTGGACGTCAGCCAGTTACAAACACATTTTCAGTCTCATGAACCTTGTATAAGACTCAGAGCATTTTCTGTTGTCTTAGATGGTCCCTTATAATACCTGGGATTATTCTGGTAGCACCACTTCAAACCATTATGATAATTGAAAATATTGCTGCAGATATCCAAAGTATCCTTCCAGGGTGACACATATTTTACCTGATGAGAAATCCTGACTTAATTACTTAAATATAAATATCATTAATTCTGCTTTTTTCTGTCTCTAGTCCAGCCTAAGTTCAATGGATGCTTTTTTGATCTGCCAAAGTTATCTGTGTAAAAGTCACCTGCATAATGTCACTTCACTTCTTAAAAATCTCCCCCAATTTTCATATCATCATTGCATAAAGCCCCCAGTTTTTATGATAGCATAAATATGCTTTATGAAGGTACCTAAAACCATCAAGCCAGTGTAGGAATCCTAGTCCTGACAGAGCCTCCAGCTTCCTGCTCCCTGGCCCCGTGTATAATTCTCTACTTTAGGGTACAGACCAAACCTGTGTATACAATAGGAGATAGAATGCTATCCTGTAACTAGGTGACTTATCAGTTGATTGTGAGTAAATAAAAAATGAGATTATCTGGTGGTCTCCAGAAGACAGGGAATTGATAAGGGTGAGATTCTTTGTTTCAGGCCTGAGAGCAGTGTCTAGTAGCAGAGATGGATCCCTGGCCAGCAGCCAACAAGAAAATAAGTACCCGAGTCTTATAACAACAAGCAATCTAGTTCTGTCAAGAGTATGAGGCAGGTCAGATTTTCCTTAGTTGAGCCTCTGGAGGGGAATACAATTGAACATGAACTTGACTTCAGCCTTGTGAAGCCCTGAGCACAAGGCGTAGCTAACGTGTGCCACATTCCTGATGCGTAGGACCTGTGAAATCATTCTTTGTTGTTTTAGGTGCCGTTTGTGGTAACTTACTATGCAGAAATAGAAAATTGGCTCTCAATCTTGCCGAACTCCTCGGACTCTTCAAGAACATTCGCTTTGGTGTTGTTTCTGTCTCTTGCCAACTACTATGCCTTTTTTCTAAATGTTCTCCCCGATCCTACAATCTCTTACTGCACATCATTCACCTGATCCTGAAGAATGATTCCTAAAATCACATCTCCTTTGTGAAATGTCTGGACAATGTTGTTTCCACCATTTTCCTTGTGTATATCCGTTGCAAGTTGTTTCACATTCATGTACCCTGCTGCACTTTATTTACTGAGGGCAGAACTATATAGTAACCATATTTTCAATCAGCTATAACACATTTACTTAGTCAATCCAACTATGAGTAATTGAATGAATGAATGAAATAAGTACTTTGTACTAGATTCTGCTTCAGTTCTATAGTCTGTCTACTTATGTCTCAAGGTAGTGTTCTGAATTCTTATGACACAATGTTATAAAATTGTATGGCTTAATTTATTAAATTCAATGGTATTTAAGGATCATTTATTACTTGTGCATTTCATAGTGTTTTGGTGGGCGTTGCATCTTTTTAATGCATAGAACAGTTATATGCCTCATTTTTTTTTTTTTTTAAATTCAGAGTTGAATGTATAAGGTACATGTAGAGAAAGGCCTGGAGAAAAGGAATTCAGAACATGGAGCAACGTTGAGGAACACACTGTTTTTAAACGGTGTTCTTTCCGCCTAAATTACCCAAGAGATATAGCTGTGGAAAAACTATCCTAGAAGACATTATTAAGTGGGAAAATATATCATCATTTTTCCCTTCAAGATCCACAGTCTGTGCTTTGCCCACAGGCACACAGGGCAGCAGGACTCTTTTCTACAGCCCTCGTTCACTCCTGGACAATTTCCCAATATTTCTACATTTCTCCTAGTTTTCTGTTTTCATCCTCTTTCTGTTTTATGGTTCCTAACTGTATATTTTGATTTTCAGTACATTTGGAAATCATAGTTTTGTTTGAGCTTAACGTCTTTGCTTAACGCTTTCATTCTAATTCTCTGGCTCTGTCCTCCCCTCCTTCCTTCCCTTCTTAGTGCGTTCCTTCCTTCCTGTCCTCTCTCCTTATGCCCTTCCTCTCCCTTCACCTCCCTCCCTCCTTCCATCCCTTCTTTCTTTCCCTCCTTTTTTTTTTTCATTTTCTCAGCTAGTCTATGTCTAAGTACGTATTTAGTGGCATAAGGTTTATTATAAATTACCTCGTATAGCTTAAATGCATTTTCTGTTATTTTTATAAATGCTGCGCCTTACAGCCATTTACAATAAAAGGTGACTTATTACTTATCAATACCAATATGAAGAGCATTGAGCCATTGAAGCTGAAATTGAATCATAAAATATGAGAGCCAAAAGGACCTTAAAGATTATTTAATAATGCAGTTCCTGCATTTGCGTACAGATAAGGTAACAGATAAAGTCACAGGAAGCTGAATCACTCCTATAAGGTCACATAATTTAGCCTGAGGTAGAAAAAAAGAAATCTGTTCTTTGATACTTTTGTAGAGCTTTTTCCATGATGTCCTACTGTTCCTGTTGGTCTTGGGGAGTGGAATGGGATACTGAGGGTTTAGAAACAACGGCATAGCAATTATAATGTACTCGTGGTTATGGGTGGAGAGGGGTGTGCTAGAGATATGGATATCTGATATACCTTAGCACATTCGGTGTAACTGTAGCCATGGAAATGAATTATAGTAAGAGACTTGCTACAGAACTTTGCTGTGGGAAAACGTTTGATATTAATAGGAAGAATAAAAATAGATGGAAGAGGGGGAGTTTCTTTGAAGATGAAGGAGTAGGAAGCACCAGCAGTTGACTCCCAACCTGGATGGCGATTGCTGGGACAGCGTCTGTGTGATGCAGCTATTCTGGAACTCCAGTGTCAATTGAAGACTCATAACTTCCAGTGGAAGGCTTGGATGGTAAATTATAATTATTTTCATTCTATTTCAACTCTTAGCATGGTGGGGACAACCCTTTCTCTACCCTGAGCCCTGGGAAAGGCAACTGTATGTGTATTCTTTAAGGAATCTATAGACAGCTTGTTGGAGTGAATTCGACTGTCCTTCCAGTATGGGCAATTTGGGGTTCTGATGGGACCTTGTTCCTTCTGGGCATAGAGGTGCAGACAACAGAGTATGTCCTCGCATGGAGCCTCCCCTTACTGTTACAAATTTTTCTCCCTCCGGGTAAAAGAACTTGCTGGGGACTTAAAAGACGAGCATGCTTTGTCTTCCTTTCACTTTTTTCTTCTTCCACTTTGGAGAGTCGGACATTAAAGAGGAGGGAATTCAACTGCTCAAGAAACTTTATATAAGGGAAAACCAGAAAGTTACCCTATGATCTCAGGGAAAGAGACAGCTCAGAAAAAACCCGAGAAGAGCCTAAGACCTTAAGTGTGTACCTGAGGCTCCCCCTTGTCATGGAGACAGGCTAAACAAATGTTTCAAAATAGGAAAACAGCAAACTGAGAACGGAAGATGCTCTCATTCCTAGAGTCACTTCATTATTAGATTCAAACATCCCGTTTCAACATAAAATCAGTAGGGATACAAAAAAACAGGGAAGTACATTTTATGCCTTTGCAGTTAACAGCGGCCTTGAGTGGAGCTTTTGTTGCTATTGAAGTTACAGTGTCATAAAGTCAAATTAGACTTCTATCTTCAGAATGTAAAATATCCCCATGGAACCACTGAGAAAATAGCTATAAAACACATACAAAAGAAATGATAAATGAAACTAAACATGTCATTACAAAAATAAATGAACATAAAAGAAGACAGTAATGCAGGAAATAGGGGACAAAAGTGCTTTAAGGCACATAGAAAACAGATAGCATATGCCAGAAGGAAGTTCCTGATTTTCAGCAATTGTTTGAAATATGCATGGATTAAACATTCCAATAAAAAGAAAATCACGGCCCCACTATATCCTATCAAGAGATTCACCATAGATTCAAAGACACAAATAGGTCCAAAGGGAAAAAATGGGAACGATAACCCATAAAAACAGCAAGCAAATATGCTAATGTCAGACCAGATCGAATTTACATTTAAAAATGTGATAAGAAAAAAGAACATTATGTCTTAATAAAAGACTGAACACAGCGAGAAGATATAACAAATTGTAAACACTTTCATACCTAACGAATAACTGTATGAATATAGGGAGCAAAAACTGATAGAATTGAAAACTGACACAGCTAATTCAAGGAGGAAATAAGATACATATAATTAACATCATGTTCATGTCTGTATTACCGTATATACTCGAGTATAAGCCGAGTTTTTTCCGGCACTGTGCCGTAAAAACTCGGCTTATACTCAAGTATATATGGTAATTTGGTAACTTTAAAATCACTTGTTTCACTAATAAAAACCTTTAGTTCACTGATATCAAAAAAGTCAAACCTGCCTAACATAATTTAATCTCTAGATTCATCACCTTCTATTCATCCTAATCTTTATTTGCATCTCTGTGAACATTTCATCATGTTGAGTTCGTTCGTTCCCCTTTTTCACTTCTTTTAATTTTTGTGAACTATGCTTTTGATGATACTTTATTTAATTTCTAGTAATTTATTTGTATAACATTTTAACACACAGTTGTGGCTCCAAAACTTGCCTTGTAGAAGCACATAGGGCTGGACGTGGCCTAGGCTCCCTGCCTGGCTCTTCACGCCCTCTGGGCTCTCCCTGGGTTCCTCATCCATTCACTCCGTGGTTCCCCTTCAGGAAAGGAAGATCCTGTAGTAAAGGAGAAGTGGGAGAATGGGGGGTTATAACTGAGGACTCATTTACATAACTAGGAGGAATGAGAGAGAGATGGTCCCTAGGATGGTGTTGATTTCATTTTCTAAAACAGGGAATGTAGACTACATATGAAAGTAATGCTTTTTTTTTTTTTTTTTTTTTTTTTGCTTAAAATGACAGGAATTTATTTTATAACATTTTTTGAAAACAAAATTCTTAAACCAACGTGTC
>CAUYPK010085322.1:0-10490 GCA_963574355.1 Loris lydekkerianus | reverse complement strand
AAAGCTCAACTGTGCCACTCTGTGGCTCCTATTGTGTTATCCATATAAGACAGAGATCTTTTAAAACAGTAGGGAGCCATGATTATTATTCCAACTATTTCCAAACCAGCTAAGACTATAATGATGAATATGGGTTATAATTCCATTGATCCCACTCCTACTTTAAAACCTGAAGTTGTAAGAATGGGAAATGACAAAACTGAACTAGGCTTGCCTGCTCTTCGTGAGGGTTTTATATAGAGGCTCCTGTTCAGCGCTTCGCCCTGCCATTAAAATGGTTAACACATAACTGATATGGGTTGAACAGTGGCCGCTCCCTTATGAAAAATTAGAAGCGCTTAATAATATAGTTCAGGAACAGTTAACAGCAGGCCAACACAGTGCCAGCTGCTGGAACAGCCCAGTATTCTTAATAAAAAAGAAATCTGGAAAATGGAGAATGGTGACTGATTTAAGATGAATTAATGCAGTTATTTCTCTGATGGGAACCTTACAATCAGGTATACCTAACCCATCCCTAATCCCTAAAACTTATTCTATTATCATAATTGATTTAAAGGACTGTTTCTTTACCATTCCTCTTCATCCTGAGGATGCTGAGAAATTTGCTTTTACTATTCCTGCCTTGAACTCAGAAAAACCTGCAAGACACTTCCATTGGAGGGTCCTTCCTCAAGGCATGTTGAATAGCTCCACCTTGTGTCAACTTTTTGTAAATCAGCCTTTATGAATAGTAAGAACACTTTTCCCGGAGGATATGCACTTACATTATATAAATGACATCTTAATAGCACACCCTGACAAGGAAAAGTTACAACAGATGTTTAAAGCTGTAAAAGAAAATTGCCAGCAGTTTGAGCTTGTGGTTTCTGAGGACAAAACACAGTATACAGATCCTTGGGAGTATTTAGGATATAAAATAACTAGGCAAAAAATAATTCCACAAAAGGTAACTATTAGAAGAGATACTTTTACAACTCTGAATGATTTTCAAAAACTATTAGGAGATATAAATTGGATTAGACCTAGTTTGGGAATTTCCACATATGCTCTAAAAAATTTTTTTTGCAACTTTAGAAGGGCCAGCTGATTTAAAAAGCCCTAGAGTATTAACTGTGGGGCAGAAAAAGAATTACAATGGATAGAACAGCATATCCAGCAATCTCAAATAGAAAGAATTGATGAAGTGGGTAATTTTTATTTATATGTGTTTCTTTCTAGTCATTCCCCTACTGGACTGTTAACATAGGAAAATAATTTCATAGAACGGTGTTTTCTACCTAATAAGACAGTTAAGAAAATGGTAACATATATATATAATGGCCACAATAATTTTAAAAGGACAGCAAAGATTTAGACAATTAATTGGTAAAGACCCTGCAAAAATATTTGTGCCTCTTACTAATTCTCAAATTAATAATTTATTTATCTTCAACACTGAATGGCAGATCGCTCTATCTGATTACCTACAACTTATAGACAACCATTATACTAAAGATAAAAGAATTCAATTTCTTAAAAGAACTAATTGGATATTACCAAAAATTATTAAAGAACATCCTTTAGATAATGCTCTCACTTTTTATACTGATGCTAACAAGAAAGAAACTGCAGGATACGTAGGACAAGAAATACAAAAGGTGTGAGTTTAAAATGACTTGCTATTTTTCCAGAGGCTTAAGGGACCGTGGCCCCCTGGGACACACACAGAGTTGGCTTGCCTGGAGTTAAAAATTCCACAAGCCCATTCTCTGAAGCTATGCACCCCATAAAGCCTGAGATCAAAGGGCATGCCATCCTTCCTCAGAGATACGGGCCAGAGGGTTGACGTACGTTAACAATACATTGTCAGAGGTCAATACATACTCTGCCCTGAGCAAAAGACACAGTCGTTACTTCAGACTGAGTAAACTGAGTGAACGCTTGAAGATATTCTTCCATTAACTCTGTTCCCCTGTGGCTACTTTCTCCTTTATGACTTCTATTTAGATACCTGCCCAGAGATTAGTCAGTGTCTAGAAGATGTTTACTGCAAAAGTGATTGTGTTGGTGTGGTAACAGGATATTTACTTTCCAGGTGATTTCAGATAGGTAAAATGAGGTAATGGTGAAACTAACAGATAATAGATTAAATGTGTACATGACTAGAAAGGTATAAAATCAAACCCCTAAATAAAGAACTTTGCTACACACCATCCCATCTCATGTAGTCTGTTTCTTGACTTAATAATTACAGGAGCAAGATTACACCCACAGCCAAGCTGCTGTATGTTCACATCTCCGGTCATGCAACATAGGTGTGAGAAAAGGTAGAAGTGCAACTCAGAGTGGGTTTGGAGTGAACCAAGAGAAGTCTGATGACTCTGATTCACATTGTTTTTTCAGAGTTCGAGGCTTTCCTGGAGTGATCGGACTTAATGAAGAAGAGAGGACAAGATTGAGGGAGATAATGGGCTATTTGATGGTGTAAGTTTTGAAGGAACAATAGGTCTATCAAATATTAACTCAAAAGGAGAGAGATTGGAGGGTTTCTTTGGCAGAAAATGTAGGTGTAGAAGTGCCAGAGGTAGAAGAGTGAGCCAGTCTAAGTGATGTTTGAGTGAATATTTGGTTAAGGTAGATTTTAGATTTGGTTAAGGTAGGGATCTGTTAGACCTTTCAACTTTCCCTGAAGACTGAGGATGGAAAGGAATATGGAAGTGCCATGGGATACCTAAGGCTTTGGTTAAGATTTGAGAAATGGTGGAGGTGAATTCAGGTCCATTCTCAGACTGTAAAGAAAGGGGATCCCAAAGTGGTGAATAATGTCTTTGAAGTATAATAGAGCCAACAGTGGTAGCCCTCTTGTTTGTAGTAGGAAAGGCTTCAATCCAAGCTGAGAAGGTATCCACTAATACTAAGAGATACTTATAATGTTTGATCTTAGGCATGTGTGTGAAATCAAGTTGCCAATCTATTCCAGGAAGAAGTCCCCTAACCTGCTGAGTTGGAAAGTGTGGGAGGCGAGACTTTGTGGGTTGGAACACTGGCAGATCTCACAGGATGATGTAAGTTGATTTAGAAATTCTGAATCTATCTGTGAGAGAGGAAAGATAGCTTTGAGAAACTGTAGTAAAGTCTGATAGTTGGGGTGAAACAACTTGTGGAGATAGATGAGGAAGTCACAAGTGGGAGGTTGATTTATTTACTTTACTGTACCAGCAATAGTAGCAGGAAAAAGTAGGAGGTGAGAGGAGGTGTCAAGAGATGAGTGTTGGAGAGTAGCTGCATTTGCTGCATGGTCGGATCTGTTGTTGCCCTTTGATATAGGCGAGTGGTTAGATTGATGTGAACAGTAATGGACAATGCCTGTACCCTTAGGCAATTTAGAAGCTTCTAGTAGTTAGACAAAAAAGTGAGAGTTAAGAATAGGGTTACCTTTGGTGTTACATAAGCCTTGCTCTTTCCAAATAGCTGCATGGGATAATAATATGTGAAATGCATACTTAGAATCAGTACAGATAGTGAGAGATTTATTTCATGCTAGGGTAAAGGCTCTGGTTAGTGCTATTAGTTCTGCTTGTTGGTTAGTGGAAGGAAGAAGTTGGTTAGTTGGTAGGAAGAAGGAAGAGAGTGTGCCTTAATGACCTCATTGGAGGATACAATTATATAGCCTGCTTTATGAGTTCCCTCATACATAAAGGAACTGCCATCTGAAAACCAGAGGAGATTGGTATTAGAAAGGGGTCCTTCTTGTATGTTGGAGAGGCAAGGGAGAAGAGTGTCTAGTGTTTGAAGGCAATCATGAGTGGGTGATGAGTTAGAGGGAGTAGGCAAGAGGGACACAGGATTTAGGGTGGGACATGTGTTAAAAAAGATAATAATGGGTCAGATAAGAGAGAGATTTGAAGATTAAGAATGCGGCATGGTGGCAGGGTTTGAAGATGTCAAAATATCAGATAGAGAATGAGAGGATAGAACAGTAGTAGGGGAACCAAAAGTGAGTTTCTTCGATTCTTGTATTAGAGTAACTGTGGCTGCCAGTGCCTTGAGACAAGGGGCCCAACTTCAAACAGTGTGATCTAACTGTTTTGAGAGATAAGCAACTGGAGAAAGGTGGGGCCTAGTTGATGTCCAAGCATGCTGAGAGCAAACCCACAGTTTTCTGTGACATATAGGAGGAAGTGGCGAGAAAGATCAGGAAGGTGGAGAGCTGGAGCTTCTAATAAAGCATGCTGTAGAGATTTAAAGGAAGTGGAAATGGAGGTTAGGAGAGGCTCATGAGGGTCACCTTGAGTAGTATTATATAAAGGAGCAGTTAGGAGAGAAAAGTTGGGAATCAATACTCTGAGGTATCCAGCTAATCCTAAAAAGGAGAGGAGTTCTTGTTTTGTGGTAGGTAGAGAAAAGTTGCAAAGAGGCCTTTTCTGTCTATGGTAATAGTTTTGAAGCCTAGTGACAAAAGGACACCAAGGTAAGTAATTTCCTGTTAGAATAATTGAAAGTTTGAGGAAGAGATTCGATATACCCTATCTGCAAGGAAATTAAAAAGGAAACAGGTGTCTCGCTTAGAGTCATGTAAGGTAGGACTACAGAGCAGGTCATTTACATAGTGAACCAAGGCTGAAGGAGAGGGATCATAGGACTAGAGGTCTCGTGATAATGTCTGGCCAAATAAGTATGGGCTGTCACAAAATCCCTGGGGCAGTACAATCCAAGTAAGTTGGGAAGAAGTCTGAGAAGTAGGGTCAGTCCATGTGAAAGCAAATAGGTCTTGGCAATTAGGGTGTAAGGGAATGGAGAAGGAGGCATCATTGAAGTCTAGCACAGAGAATTAAGTGATTCGAGGTGGGATGGTTGATAGGAGGGTGTATGGATTAAGGACTACTGGGTGTATAGGAATGACCGTAGAGTTGATGAGTCTTAGATCTTGTACTAAGTGATAGGTGACATTAGGTTTTTAAATTGCTAGTATGGGAGCATTATATGGTGAGTGGGCAGGTCGCAAAAAATCCTTTTACTAGGAGATCCTGTATAATAGGTTGAAATCCTAGGAGACTAGATTGGGGAAGTAGATATTGACATTGAGGAGGAAAAACAGAGGGGTCTTTTAGTTTAACAAGAACTGGAGAGCAGGAGGCAATTGAGGGGGGTTTCATATCCCAAACCTCAGGATTTACTTGCTCTGGTGGAATGGGCCAGGGCAATGAGTCTTTGATGGCTTGGGAAAGGACAAGGCAAAGTGAGGCAGAAGGAGATGGGTCAGCATCTATCAATTTGAAATAAAAAGTGAGGGTGGTATCTAATTTGGAAAGTATGTCACATCCCAAAAGGGGAACTGGACAGGAAGGCAACACCAAAAAGGAAGGTATAAATGAGAAATTGCCAATCATGCAGTGTAAAAAAGGAGTTTGATGTGGACAGTGGGAAAAACCCTCTACTCCGACAATAGAGGTAGGCAACAGGGATGTAGGACCGCTGAACTCTTTAAGAACTGAGAAGCTAGCTCCTTTGTCTAATAGGAAGGCAATCAATCTACCTGCCACCATCAGAGCTACCCTTGGCTCCACAGAGGTGATCTTCGTTGGGTGAGAGAAGTCAGGGTCTTGTCAGTCTTCAGAAGAGGCAAGCCCCAACAAGTCTGCTGTAGGTGCCACAGGTTGGCTGGCCCCAAGTCCTCTCGGGGCCAAGGGGAAGTCAGCCTTCCAAAGGCCCTTTCTTTTGCAGAGAGGGCATGGCCCTGGTGGGGGCCTGGGATTGGGGCAACGTACTCAGTGGCCTTCTTCACCGCACTTGTAGCATGGTCCAGGTGGTTGAGATATGAAGCGGTCTTTGACCCCTGATGACTTAGGCAGGTTAGGAATGATGGCCTTCGTGGCACTGTTTGTAATGTTCTGAGCTAGCATTTGATAATCTTGGGTTTGAGATGTTTTGTTTTCTCTTCAGAGAACATCATCTTACCCCATGTAACCCTTAAAGGCTGTGTCTAAGATCACAGCCTGGGGTGTCAGGAGTCCATGCTCCAAGTGCTTTAGGTTAAGTTTGATGTTGGGGTAACTTTGGTTAAAGTCATGAGAACGTTTTCCCCATCTATTGTTTCAGGATCCAGATTAGTATACTTAACAAAAGCTTCGGTAAGGTGTTGAAGGAAAGCTGAAGGATTCTCAGACTTATCTTGTATGACTTCCCATAATTTGTCATAATTGATAGCCTTTTTGACAGAAGCTCTAAGTCCGCAAAGAATGCAGGTAATAAAAATGTCTCTACTTTTTCCCCAGCATTATTATTATAATTCCAATCTGGCTGGGAGTTAGGGACTGTGGTGTCATCTGTAGGATGCTCATTGTTTAACATATGAAATTGATATGCTGCCTCTTTCACCCTCTCCCACACTCATTTGCACTTGTCAGAGGTCAGGGTATTAGGTAAAATAACAAAAACATCATGCCAGATAAGTTGATAGGACATAGTAATAAATTGAAACTCTTGAATAAAATTTGAGAAGGATTAAAAGTAAAGAACCCTAGTCTAACTTTAAGGTGTGTGAGTTTAGTCATGGGGAAAGGAACATAAACAGAAACTACACCATTGACTCCAGCTACTCGCAGAGCAGAGCCAGGAAGTCAGAGGGAGCTGAAGGTCCCTATAATTCTGGAGACCCATGGGAACGGAATTGGGTGAGGGGACCAGAAGGAAGTGAAGGATAAGTAGTGGGTGCAGTAGAATTAGCTTGCAATTTGTGTACATTACTACACAGTGGCACTGTAGGACCATCATATAGAGGAGCTGGAGGAAGAAAGGGGTAAAGATGTCCGGAAGTGTTTTTTTGAGCAGCCAGCATGGACTGGGAGATGACATGGAGGAGCTCTGAGGGCTAGTTGGAGGGGAGAAGTTAGGAGACGAGCTTGATTGAGGGGGGAAGGAGGGACAGAGGGTGGAGGCAATTGTGTGGTTGAGAGAGGAGCTGAATATGGCGGGGTCAGAACAGAAACTACTCCGGTTTTGGAACCGGTGGCCATTTGCCTGCGTGGTGGAGGTTCATCTACTGGATCAAATAGGTCTGGTTCAGGGGGATAGAGTGTAGAAGAGCCCTTTGTTATAAGAATTTTGGAATCACCCGAACACAAATTAGGTTTGGTTATAAGACATGAGAGGTCCTGAACATAGGGACCTCACTCCATTTGCCAAGGTGCTCACAATAGTTATATAAGTCTCGATTAAGGAAAAGTTAAGTGAACCATAGCTTGGCTAGATACTTTGGTTGTCTAATTTGAAAAGTAGCTAAATCAGGGTAGAGAGTTTAATTAATTTTTTTGGCTTTAAGTCTAATCCTAATTCTACCAGGTGTCGTAATAAGCATCCCAAGAGGTAGTGAGGTGAGATAGAATGGTCTCCACCCGTGGTGATTTGTCGCAGGAATAAAGTGTGAGCACAATTATGTGAGGACCAGGACAAAGAGTGGACATTTCTGCTGCTTTGTTGCTGGCCATGAGGATGAGAACATAGTCTAGGACAGTCGTCACTGTATCCCAGATCAGTGTCAGACCCTTGGGGCCAACGAGAGCTTGAGACCTGGTGCCGGGGATTTTCATGCAAGGTGTGGAAGCCCTGGGCTAGGCCATGCAAGGTCAATGGGAATAGGGAACTCAAGCCTCAAGAAACGAGTTAATTGCCAGGAATATAAGCAACCCAGCCCATGATTAGGGAAAACTCACTCCATAGGGGTACTCACCAAGTGCAGATGAGGCTGGTGTTGAGTGCTGGTTAGAGTGCCTTGGCAGATGGACACAAGCCAATGTGGTGGTAAGCACCGGGAGTGCGAGAAGGGGACAGGGAGCCCCCAGGAGCTAAAACCCTGTGGAAGGGGTGGAAGCTACACTTGGGAGTGTTTCCTAATTAGATTCCACTTCTGATACCAGATGAAAGGGTGGCACTCAACCAGCAGAGATCTCACAGATGACTGAGGCTTGTATGAAAGGTCTTTATTGGTGTGAGATGCTGTAGAGCAGCACCAAGGAGGAGAGAAGAGAGAGAGAGAGAGAGAGAGAGAGAGAGAGAGAGAGAGAGAGAGAGACCAAAAGGAAAGTGCACCTTTATATAGGTTCAGTTAGGGAAAGTCTCAGAATGGTGACAGGATGGTAGAATAGCCAATAAGGAATTACTGCTGTAGCAGGAAGAGCCATTACAGGCAGGCCATAAGTTTGAAATTTTCAGCAGGTAATTGGGACAGAGAGATGAGGTAAGTTTTGTGACTGGGAGATAAGGAGATATCTAGTAGGCAACTCCCTGTTGTTCAGAGGGCAACTTCCTGTACTTGGAAAGGAGCAGTAACTTTAAGAGTGAAATAGCTAGTCTTGGTCTATAGAAACCAGGAAGGGGCTTTCTGGGATAGGGGTTTTTCTGGGGCAATTACCTAACACACTTGACCACACAAACACAATGGAACCTAATCATTTGTACTCTCAAGCTAAAAGAGGTTTATTGTGAGCCAAATTTGAGGAACATGACCTGGAGCCACATCCAAGAAATGTAAGGCAAATGGACTAAAGGTGGTGGGGTTACATTTTTGTTTTACACATTTTAGGGAGACAAGGATTACACCTGAGGTCATAAATCAAAGTTGAAAAACTTACCTTGGTTTCACCCCCAAATGGTGAAGCGTCCCAAAGGGAAAACTTACAGGTTGTAGTTGGGTTTAACGATTCCTTAGCTGACAATTGACTGAAACAGGTAACCTCTGTCTAAAATATTTCAAATTGCATATAAAAGCAGCACATTGTATCCCATAAATTCATTAATGTATACAGCTATGATTTAATTAAAAAAAAAAAAAAAAAAAAAAAGACTAAGGAGTCAGTGAAAAAGAATGCTCTGACACCTGGTAAATTGATGAAAGACAAAAGGCCTGACAGACACAATTTTTTTTTATGTGTATTGAGGACCTGTGGTCTTGCATAGCCTTAGGCTTGTTAATGAGTCACAAAGGACTTCAAGGAGCGTGGCACAATGAGGCGAATCTTTCCTCCTGCCTCCTGGCTAGCAACTCAGGTTTAGGAATCCTCTAGGCAAAGAGGGTGTCCAGTCAGTCACTGACTGGATCACCTTCAGAGTTACTTTTGTTCACAATAAGAAATAAAACAGCTGATTGAATATTTCCACTGTTTCAATTTTCTTTCTTTTTGAGAAAAAGTCTCACTCTATTGCTCCAGGCTGGAGTGCTGGGCACTCTAGCTCACAGCAACCTCAAACTTCTTGGGCACATTAGATTTTTTTCCTCAGTCTCCTAAGCAGCTGTGACTACAGTGTCTATCAGAAGGCCCAACTGGTATTTTTATTTTTTGAGGAGACAGGTTGTCACTCTTTCTCAAGATTGTCTACAGCTACTGAGCTCAAGCAATTAACTTACCTATGAGTGCTAGGATTACAAGAGTGAACCATGATACAGGGTAGGATCCAAAATATTAAACTATTATCAATTCTCAAAATATATATTTTAACTCATAGTTTTTCAACAAGATTTTCCAAACTTCCTCAGCTTAAGCTGGGCACTGTGGCTCACTCATGTATTCCTAGAACTCTATGAGGGCAAAGTGGGTGGTTCTCTTGAGCTCAGGAGTTCAAGACCAGCCAGAGCAAGATCAAGACCTAGTCTCCAGTAAAAACAGAAAAACTAGCCAGGCATTGTGGCATCTGTCTGTAGTCCCAGTTACTCTGAAGACTAAGGCAAGAGAATGGCTCAAGACCAAAAGTTTGAAGTTGCTGTGAGCTAGGATGCCATGGTACACTTCCCAAGGAAACACATGACTCAAAACAACAACAACAGCAACAGCAACAACAAAAAACACCAAAAAATTCTCTCAGCCTGGCTCCTTTCTCTGGCCAATGGCACCCCCAACATATGTGCATTTCTGGTTGGGCAAACCAACCAGGAACCCAACAAATCAAAAGGAAATATAAATTCTTTCTTTTTACATTTCCTTGGCTCCTTTGTCTTTTAGAATTTGTCCTGTAAGCCTAAAATGCCCAGGTGGAATGACACAGCAGGAACAATCAGGTCAGAGGATTGGAAACACTTGGAAAACATCTGCATTCAAAACTCTCCTGACCAAAAAGAACACAGCATTCACATTCACAACACCTTGTGAATTCAGCTGCAATCACCTCCCCACCCACCACTAAATTCTGCACCCTCCATACCTCACCCTGGCCTTCTTCCTTTCATTTTCTGAGATGCCCAACAGTCTCCCTACTTTCCTCTCCCATCTTCTCTTCACTCACTACTTGTTCTCATCTGTCTTTCTCACTCTTCCCCCATTTTCTTCCCTCTACTAGCAAATAAATGAGCATTTTTATATTCTAATCTTGCCCTAGAGAGATTTTCCCATCCCACGTGCAGGACCAACTGAACAACTGAGCTTTTTCACACTTCTCACTAATGCAGGGGTTCTCAACCTTCCTAATGCCCGTGTTGTTACACATGGAACAAAGGGGTCACAACCCACAGGTTGAGA
>CAUYPK010085321.1:0-15432 GCA_963574355.1 Loris lydekkerianus | reverse complement strand
GGGTGTGTAGGTAGGAAATGACACTGGAAGGAACCCAAAGCCCCAGCTACAAAAAGAAAGTCATCAAGCCCCAAATAGAAGGGGAACCTCCCAGTGCACCTCAGAAATGGGAGCAACAGTGGGGAAGAAAGGAGCAGAATGAGGAGCACACAAAGGGTTAGGGGCCTTTAAAATTTTTTTTGTAATTTTCTTTTATTAAAAACATTTCCTAAAAAATGTGTCTTTTCCTTTATGTCTGGGTGATACATGACTGAGACCTGGCCTTGAGCAGTGTGAGAAAGGGAAAAAGGCAGTGAGGGGTCTCTCCAGGGCATCTCATCTCTGGCTCCAGTGATCTAAAAGGGGACAGATACTCTCCAACACTCCCATCCAAACAGGTAAGAAAGAGTTAACCCTTCAGATTTCAGATCCTTCAACCAAACAACTGGGAAGCCCCAAAATCTTTTGATGATAAACTGCAACTCCCACAACTCCTGGGGTGGGCAAAAGAAAGAATGTGTTATCAATCATTGAGAATTTATAGAAGGGAGCCCCTCCTCCACAGGCTGTCCCACTTTCTATGAATCCATGAAGCTGGGATAATAGATGTGGGAGAGGAAATGAGCTCAAGACAATGCCACCCTCCAATGAGACTCCCCACTATACTTGAGGATTGTCCCTCCCAGGACCCAGAAGCCCATCCTGCTACTTCAACTACATCCTTTCCACTCCTGTCTCTGATCCAAACCCAGGGAGGGAGAAGGGTGTCGGGAGGTGGAAACAGAAGGTCTAGGCCCCAGAAGAAGCTAGAAAACAGCTCCAAGTAGGAACACAATGGCCCTATCTCATCCCAGGGAGCAGAGGACATGGCCCTGACTCAGATCACAGGTGTAGGAACCTAGAGGTGAGGGCCAGGTGGCCTAACCCATCCAAGTCAATCTCTAGGGATGATGGGTTTAGAGTGGGGAAAGTGAATGGAAGAGGAGAGGGGATTGGGGTGGGAAAGGGGTTCCCAGTTTGTAGGCCATGGCCAGTTTCCCCAGTAGCACCCAGACAGCAGCAGGAACGGGGTGGGGGCTCCTCTTGAAACATTGGTGGCTACAGGCTGCAGGGGAGGGTTGGAGGAGAGAAGGGTTAATGGTGTGGCCTTGGCTTGGCCTTGCCCCAGCCAGTGCTGGTCTCCTGGGAGAGCCCAGCCTGCCTCCCGAGAGGCTGACCACTGTAGGCCTCTCTCCTCCTCTCCACAAGTGGCTGGGCCCTCCCAGCCCAGCTGCCAAGAGGGCAGGGGGCTCACTCACCTCTCATGATCTCTGACGCCCAGAGCCTCAGCATCTTCTTTGACAGCATCTTCCTCCTCCTCCTCCTCCTCCTCCTCTTCTTCTTCCTCCTGAGGAGGCCCCCGGCCAGAGCCAGGCTCAGAGGGGGTGCTATTCTCCACCTCCACAGGGAGGGGCCTCTCACCCTCCAAGGTGGCTGCCTCCTTCTCTTCCCCTTCAGGGTCTTCTGCCTCCTTGGGACGTTTAGGCGAGTCCTGGGAAGGACAAGCAGAGGGCTGAGGCTGGAGAGAGAGGACACCAGCCACCTATCCCTGCTCCCACTCTTCAGAGGGTACCTCCTGGGCTGATACCTACAACCCTTCCCCAGCCTTCTAACTGGCTGAAATGTCTTCTGTGTTCCATTTGCTCAGCAGGGGACTCCCCAAGACTAGGGTTGGATCTATCTCAGCCTAAGTAGGAGCAGGCCTTTCTCAGACTGGGCGCTCCTGAGGCAGAGATTGCCCTTGTGGGAATACCCGCCAAGGATGCTCCAGGGGCCCAGGCCCACATTGGGCGACAGTTACCTCTAGCAGGTCCCCTGCTCTCCTCTTCAGCACCCCCTTTTCATTCTTCTCCTTGGCTGGCTCATCGATGACCAGCTTCCCTTCCTCATCACTGCTACCTTCTGCATTCCCCTTCTTATCACCATCACCCTCTGTGGCTTCAGGCTCAGGCTCAGGCTCTTCCACACAGCTCTTTTTCTGGGAGGACTGCAGCAGAGATATCAGAGGTTGAGTGGCACCAGCGTCTGCCATGCTGGGCCCCCTCCCCAGACCCCTCCCTCGGCCACTCACTCCTTCCTTTTCCCCACCTCTCCCCCACCCCCACCCAGGTGCCCAGTCTCACAAGTGATTTGAGACCCACCTCTGTCGGATTAGCCCCGGGGTAAACCCACTGGCCGGGCAGGCAGGGCTCTGTGCAGGAGGGGGGAGGGCTGGAGCAGGAGGCAAAACCTCGGGTCAACTTCTCCCAGAGGGAGCTGGGACCCTTTCCCCGCCAACCCCCGCCCCCCACCCTCCCGCCTTGTCCTGCCCGGCTCACGAGCACCTCCTCCTGGAAGCCTTTGTGGAAAGAGTTAAGGCCATGTCCTATACTCACACTGGGCCCAACAAAGGCCTGTTCCCACTTACCGCCTTTATCCTGTTCTTGCCCCCAGGCTGCTAACAGATGGCCCTAACCACCACTACATCACACACCCCAACCCCATCTCCTCTTGCAAGAAGCCCGCCTCCCCTCCACCTCATGGCTCCTACCCTGAAAGCCCTGGTATTACTGATGACTAAGCATCATCTGTGGGCTCGGGCTTTCCAAAGCCCATGGTCACACCTGCTTTCCAAGGGGTTTCTGGGGCAGATGGCAGCTCACCTGGTAGCCAGAAGCCTTGACAGTAGGGTTGTTCTCAATCTCCCATAGTCCCTCGCTGAACCCTTTCCTCTTGTTGGGCTTGCCAAACTTCTCCTTGGACTCCTCGTAAGGGAAGAGGTCTTTGGGGCCCAGGAATGCCCTGGTGAAAGATGGGGAGACTGTGCTCTCAAGCCCCTCACTGCCCCTGAGCTGCACAGCCCGATACAAAAAGGGTACCACCTCTCTTTTCCCAAAGTGGCTCTCCCAGGGCCCTCCCAACCTACATCCCCTTTGGCCTTCACTCACGTCTCGTGGGTCCCGAAAAAAAAGACTTGGTATTTGTTGGCTGTTGATTTCACAGCAGCCTCGGGCATCTCATCAATCTGTGGGTGAGAGGAGGGAAGTAAGCATGAGCTAGAGTCCCAAGATTTCAAGTTTGAGGCAGGGACACTGACCTCTACACCACATTTGTATAAACCAGAGTGAGAGAGACCCAGGAGATTAGAGAGGTAGCTTTTGGACCATTTTTAGCAGTGGAACTTTGTTCAAACGAAGTCAGACATGGAAACCCAACAGAAGCCTAGGAGTCCCTTCCTCTCCTTTGCCAATCAGACCATATGGATACTGACCCCGACATGTCCAGGTCCTGGCCACAAAGCCCTTGTCTTTGCCATCACCTTTGTTCAACCACTGTCCTCTCTTACCTGGAGTAAAACACAGCCTTTCCCTAAGCCTATTCTCTACCTTGCAGGTAGGCTGGGCCTTGCAAAATACCCATTCAAGCACCTCAGCTTTTTGCTTCAAACTGTCTTTTTTGAGACAGAGTCTCATTTTGTTACCCTTGGTAGAATGCCATGGCATCACAACTCATAGCAACCTCAAACTCTTGGGCTCAAGCAATCTTCTTATCTCACCCCCCCAAATAGTGGGGACTATAGGCACCTGCCACAACATCTGGCTATTTTTTTAAAGACAGGGTCTCGCTCTTGCTCAGAGTAGTCTCAAACTCCTAAGCTCAGGCAATCCACTGGCCTCAGCCTCCCAGAGTGCTAGGATTACAGGTGTGAGTCACTACGCCCAGCCTTGCTTCAAACTTTCTAATATGTTTACAAGACTCTAGGGTCCATCTGGTCACCTCTCCTCCACAATGGCAAGCTGTGAATCCCAGCTCTGTCACCATTTATATGATCTTAGGCTACTTCCTGAACCTCTCTTTGTCTTAGTGTCCTCATCTGTAAAAGGGAGATAGTCACAGTGTTGTGAGGATTTAACAATCCTAACTTGGCAGGCATCCTATGCTATCATCAACCTATTACAGGATGCTACCCTTTCTGTTCCAACCATGTTGTTCTTTTAGCTTCTCATATTTGGTAAATCCTGATCATTGGCCGGGCGCCGTGGCTCACACCTGTAATCCTAGCACTCTGAAAGGCCGAGGCAGGTGGATCGCCTAAACTCACAAGTTTGAGACCAGCCTGAGCTAGAGCAAGATTCCTCTCTAAAAATAGCCAGGTATTGTGGGGGTACCTATAGTCCCAGCTACTTGGGAGGCTGAGCCAAGAGAATCAGTTGAGCCCAAGAATCTGAGGTTGCTATGAGCTATGACATCACAGCACTCTACTGGTGGCAAAGTGAGACTCTGTCTCCAAAAGAAAAAAAAAAAATCCTGATCATCCATCCACCTTGGCTCCATCATCACTTCTTTCAGAAAGTTTCCCCATCACTCCTGACATAGTGGGCTCTCCTTGGGTAACTTTCCTAACGCTTCCTCACAGTGCTTTGTAGAATTTCATTGTCACACTGATTAATATTACTATGTGACTAATGTGTATGTGGACTATCTGGACTAGATCCTGAGTTTAGAGTCTCTGCACAGTGCCCGGCATACAGTAGTAGGTGCACAGTAAATACTTGCTGAATGAATCTATGACACAGATAAAAGGAGATTGCTCTTTAGCTGGGCATGGTGGCCTCCACGTTAAGTCCCAGATACTTGGGAGGCTGAGATAGGAGGATCACTTGAGCCCAGAAGTTTAAGATTCAAAGTCACAATGAGCTAACACCAGCCTGAACAAAGTGATACCTGTTCCTAAAGGGGGGACTTCAGGGGTTGAAAGAGAGAGAGACTGCTGTGGCTGAAGTGGAAGGGTGAGGTCAAAGGGCTATAATTCGGGGAACACTTTGAAAGGCACCTTAGTCAAAGTCCTTTTACAAGATGGGAAAACTGAGTCCAGAAAAGAAGCGATCTGCCCCTAAGAGAGTGATTCGGCCAGGCCTCAGCGCTGGGAATGACCCCCAGGCTGCACACGTGCCGGGCAGGGTTGAGGTCAGGGAACGCGGCGGCAGGGGCCCAGCCAGCCTCACCGGGCGGGCGGGGACTACAACTCCCGGCGACGCTCGCAGCAGCCGGGCAGTCGGGCTCCCGCGGACCTAGGCCAGGTGGCCATGTTGACGGGGCCCCGGGCGCACACAGGAGAGACCGACAGGCCGAGGCAGCGACTAATACACAGAGACAGGGACAGAGACTTGACAGGGGACCCGAGGAGACAGGAAGGCTGGGGGATGGGAATGAGCCGACACACGCCCAGGGGAGGGCATGGGGCCTGGGCAGGAATGTAAGGGGCGTATCTTCCCCAGATTTGGGCGTCTTCAGGCTGCTAGGCACCTCCTCCCTTGCCCAGTGGCCTCTGGGGACAGAGGTCCAGCCCTTCCCCCCAGGAAGGGCCAGCAAAAACTGGGCCCTCCCCACAACCAGAAGACGCTGGGGTGTGAGCAGGGGTGGAAAGGCACGCGGTTCCCCCCCAAACACGATCTCCATCGCCATAACAACCCAACCCCGCCCCCGGGGCCACTCAGCAACTAGGAATGTGGCCTCCCCTCCCCCCCTTCTCTCTGGATTGGGGAGGAGGGTACACTAACACCTACCCCACCCCCATGCCTGGAGTCTGGCACCTGGGTCCCTGCCTGTGCTGGAAACCACAACTAGAGGGGGTTCGGGAGGGGGAATCCATCTCAAGAAGCCAGACCTGGGGCAGGGGGTAGGGGCAGAGGAGCCAGTAGTCAGCCAGGACACCTGGGTCGGGTTACCAGTTAGCTCCTCACCCTCCTCTAAGTGGGAGGCAGAAAACAGAATGAGGGCCTCCAGGCTTAGAGATCCCAGGAGACAGGCATAGGACAATAATAGCAAACGCCTCTCTTGGCTTTTCTTCTCTGATCAGTGTGCACCCAGACCCAGAGGTGGGGGTGGGGACCAAGGGTCTAAGGCTGGAATGCAGCTGGAAACTTTGATCTCTGCATTTAAGAGTGCCCACATCTGAGCCAGGCCATTAATTTGCTCACAGTAAATATGTGGTAAAAGAGAAACTGAGGCTCAGGAAGTGGGGGCAGGGTAAGTGAAGAGTCAGAAATGAGGAAACATGGTTCTCTCCATGATCACAAGCTGCCAAGCTGCTGTCTCCAGCCAAGCAAACTTACAGACAAATGGCTGAACGGTATGGCAGGGAACCCAGGAGGCCACCAGCTAGCTGCCCAACCCCAGGGGTGGGGGAGAAACAAAGAACGATGGGATTAAAAATAGAACGAGACACACCAGATACAGCCCTGCTGACTTCTAGAGACATAAAGAGTAAGTCTAGACTAAGGAGAGGACTGGGGCTTGGGCAGATGGGCATCTGCCCCCAAAGGGTCATTCCATCCCCCCACCTTGACTATCAGTATTTGTGGGGGAAGGGCCAGAAGAGGTGTGCTCTTCTCACTTAGTGGAATTCCCAAACCCTCAACTCAGAAAGGAGAAAAATCCCTTTCTTCTGTAATGGTACATCCATCCCTTAAGTTACAAAGGAAGTCTTTTTTTGCATTTAGGAGTGAAAGGCGGTTCTTCCTTGATGTAGAGGATGTGAGGTCTCAAAAGAGCCTTGTGCCCCAGTACCGATAGTTGTCTCCCAGGCAGTGCCTCTATTTCCAGGCTGTGACTCAGAACAAATGAGTCAAGGCTAAGTGGGCCAGGGTGGAGCAAGATAGTGTTGAGGACCCCATAATATCCCCTCCATTAGACAACATAGGAGAGGACTCTGCTACCTCTTAGCCACTCCTGGGATCCAGGCAAGTTACTTCTGCAGCCTGGGCCCATCCAGCCCCACCTTTACCCCTCAGAATCTGCCCAATCCCATCAGACAGGCCTGAGCATACAACAGCCCATCCTCCCCAGCCCATGGATATCCTCCAAGGTCTGAAAAGAAATCTGAGTTTTCAAGAGGAATAGGGAAAGAGGACAAACAACTCTCCCCCGACATCGGACTAAAAACAGGCCCTAGGATCACCTACCCAGCACTTAGGAAAGCTAAGCAGAGACTGGCTGCCAGCCAGGGTTCTGACCACCACACCCAGGGCCGAGGCCCAACCTGACCCAGGAACCGGAAAATCTGGGGCAGGAGACAGTTGGGGCCAGGAAAGTGTGGCAAGCCCAAGAGGCAGAAAAGAGAAGGTGCTGGGGGAGGGGTCATGGGAGGCCCTCAGGTTTTCTGGGATTGTGAAACAGGAAGCAGAAAAAGGAAAAGAACCTGAGGGAAAAAATCCCTGAAATCTTGGAGGTTAACTGTTAAGTGCTTGGAGATCCCCCAGGAAGCTAGGCAGGAGGAAGAGGGAAGGAGAAAGTTAGACAGACTCACACCATCCTTCCAGGCAGGTTCTGCCTATCATGTGGTGACTCTGGCTAGGCCCTTTTAGTCTCACTCATCTTCCCCAGCAGCAGGAAATGAAAAAGAAGGTCCACACAGTGGCCTTCATTTTTTTTTTTTTTTTTGAGATAGAGTCTTACTTGGTCACACTCGGTAGAGTACTATGGTATCACAGCTCACAGCAACCTCAAACTCTTGGGCTCTAGTGATCCTCTTGCCTTAGCCTCCCAAGTAGCTGGGACCACAGATGCCTGCCACAATGCCCAGCTATTTTTAGAGACAGGGTCTCTTGCTCAGGCTGGTCTCCAACTCCTGAGCTCAGGTGATCTACTGGCTTCAGCCTCCCAAAGTGCTAAGATTACTGGAGTGAGCAACCTCATCTGGCCCTTGAGTAGCCTTCCTTATGGCTGAAGATTCTAGCTGCCCAGTGGATGGATGGGGTAGTAAGGTTCCTACTCCTCATCCATCTCAGAAGGGCTGAGCACTGCCACTAAGACAGGGTCCAAGAAAGGGTGAAGAGACTCAGATCTGGGATGGCGCCTGTGGCTCAAAGGAGTAGGGCGCCAGCCCCATATGCCAGAGGTGACGGGTTCGAACCCAGCCCCAGCCAAAAACTACAAAAAAAAAAAAAAAAAAAAGAGAGAGAGAGAGCGAGAGAGACTCAGATCTGCCTGTTCTCTGGGGATGGGAGGAAATGTGTCTGGGAAATAACAGCTTTGAATGTAACCTCCCCTCAATTGTCACAATCAAGAGCCAGAGCCAGGTAAAGTGTGTGGCCGTATTTCTCTAAGATCCAGTCTCATCTTTCTACCCCAATTCTCACTTTATCTAAGAGGTACAGGCCTTGACAGAGGAAGGAACTCTGCCTCCCCTATCATACCCTTCTGGAGTGGAGGGTAAACAGGCACTGCTATCACTCCAAGGCCAGCAGAAACCTGAGGGACTTCCTCAAAAGGGCCAGTAGCCCAAAGGACCCACACTAGCCCCTTCTGTGTATCCCTACCCCTCTTACCTGATCCAGAAAGGGTTCCCCCCCACAGCCTACATTATAGTTAACACCCCCTCCCCAGAGCTTGGCCAAGCCTCTGGACTTTGTCCCACCCTCAGGAGGTAGGAGCAGTAGAGACCTGACCTGGGTTAAGTTCTTGCCCTGCCCACTAGGGCCTTGGTTTCTGGGCCAAGAAGCCAGTTGGATCAAAGGGTGCAGGGTAAAGTACAGGACAGTTCACACACCACACACATACACACAAGGCTATCTGGGGCCCTCCCTGATAGGAGGCCCTGAAAGCTGGAGCAGCCCTCCCATTCCAGAGGCCAGGCCTTATTTGATCCACCCTAAAGTTTCAAGGAACAAGGAGCTCAAGGAATCTGGGATAACTGCACACTTCTCAGGAGAAGGGTACAGAGTGAGGAAGGGTCTCCTGGGCTTTTCAGAGTGGCTCCAAAGTTGGCCTGATGTCTAAATGAGTCTGGAACAGTTTCCTAAGCTCAGACACACTCTGAGCAGAGCAACTCAAAGCCATAAGGCAAGTCCTTCTGCACTTGGTCACCTCCCCCAACCTGTTTCTGCCCTTGGATTTCACTCTACAGGAGTTCTAGACTCTAAGGGACTAAGATATGCCCTTGCCCAATACCAAAATCCCTATACACCAAATTTATTTTATTTTATTTTTGGCCGGGGCTGGGTTTGAACCGCCAGCTCCAGTGTATGGGGGGGGAGGGGGTGCCGGCTTACTCCTTTGAGCCACAGGTGCTGCTCAACCAAATTTATTTTAAAGTCCCGGGATGCACCTTCCCACCTCAGTGACCCCCCACTTTCCCACAGCAACCAGTAACTTCTCATCATCCTCACTTAACCTCTTCTCAGTTCTTAGGGGAAACATGAAGAACATCCCAGGCTTGGCTTTTGACTCCTCCCCACACACTCACACCTGGCCAGGTGCTGGAGGTGAGGGAACTTACTCTGGCCGGCTGAATCAGTCACATGGCACATATGCTCACATCTAGGGCGTGAGGGGACTCAGACTCCCATACCCCTACTAAGAGGCAGCCTGGGCTGTACTTCCCAACCCCACAATGGGTCCCTGCCACCCTCAGTCCCAAATTTAAACTGGCAGCATCTGGAGGCCTATATTTTGGAGCCAAGGGCTGATAAATTATGGCGAATAATTTCCAAGCCAGGTAGACACCTTTTAATACCGCCGCCAACATTCCTCGACCCTCACAACTTCAGACCTCTTATGGATGCCTCAAACCAAAGTTTTCTAGAAGCAAACTCCGCCTCCACCTATCCCTCTCCGAGCTGGGATCCTAAACCATATATCCAGTAAGAGTTTGAACTGGGGGCGACAATGAAGAAACTGGGGGTTTCTAAGGGATCCCAGAGCGGGGTGGCATGGGAGGAATAACACCACCCGCCCAAACATAGGCTGCGTGCCTGAAGCCGCGGGGAGTGTGGGGGCTGGGGGGCGGAACTGAGCACGCGGAGCCAAGGGCCGGGAAGTGACCCGCACCCTCTGATCCCCATGCCGCGCACACGCCTCTACCCACGGACGCCGTACCCGCCAGGTGTCGGCCCTCCCACCCCTCTTGCCTCCACCATTATATAACCGGCGGGTGGGTTACAAGGCAACAGGGAAAGCGTCGGAGAGCCTGATGCCCCCTGCTCCCCTCCCCCGCTCCGCGCGGAGCGCTCGTGCCCTCCTGGGTGTTATGCAATCCGAGCCCGCGGGCGGATAGGGGCGCGGGCCGCGCTGCTCACCCGGGCCGGCCAGTGTGGGTAGCCTTTCATCTTGGCGAACACCAGATCCCCGCATTTGTACTCCTTCTGCCGGTTGGATCGCGACATGGCGGGGCTCCGGGAACCCCGGGCTCCGCGCCGGGCCGGGAAGCGCGAGCCCAAGTTTGCGCGTGCGACAGTGGCGGCGCCGCTCCGCTCCGGCCCTCGCGCGGCCCCCGCCTCGATGGTGGCCCCGGACCGGAGCTCCCGCGCGGCCACTGCGTCTCCACCCGCGCGCCGCACGGACGGGCCGGGCGCGGATCGGGCAAAGCTCCGGCGCAGAGGGTGCGCGCTCGTGCAGTTGTTTGTGTTTGAAATTCAATTGCTCCCTCCTCCGCGCGAGGCCTCTTCCTCCACCCCCCGCCCGGTCCCTCCTCCTCCTCCTCCTCCTTCCCCCTCCTCCCGGCCCACTCCTCCTCCGCCCCCCCGCGCGCTCCCTCCCTCGGCTGTTCGATGCGCGCGGCTTCTGGACGCCCGGTGCCTGCCACCGCTCGTCGCCCAACCTGGGGCCGCCTGGCGGCGCGCGGCGACATAGACCTGAGGAGCCGATCACCGAGCAAGCCGAGCAGGCTTTGTGTGCCCGCTGTAGGTGGGTGCCCGCCCGCCCGGGAGGAGCTGGCGCCTGGCTGGACAGAGTAGCCCCCGCCCCTCCCCTGCCCCGCGGGGCGCTCACACCCGCTGCCCCAAGCAGGAAGTGTGGACGTCTACATTGGGGTCTCCCATCCCAATCCACGCATATTTGCTCAGCACACGCGGTCCTGGGCAGCATGCGCCCGGGGCTAGAGGCGCGGGAACGTGCCTCTGTGCACAGGGTCTGCCCCGGGCCTCAACACGCTTACCGTCTTCTGGGGTTGTCCCGGAAACGTTGGGAATTTGAAACCTCGGGTTGGCCTTTGCTAAAGAGGAAAGGCTTGAGTTTGGTAGTCAGGAGATGTCCAAGGGGTTATGGCACAAAGTGGCTGCGTTCCGGGTGCATTAGGGCTTGGTTCTCTATGCTATTGCCTAGCAAAAGGGAATGCGGCTTTTATGACTAGCTATCCTACAAGGATGAGCTTTGTTCTAGTCACTGGTGGAAAAAGACAACGGAATGTAAATCCAAACCCTCCAATAAACCGTGAAGACCGAGGAGCCAGGTGCTACCTCTCTTGGGGGTGAACAGGGGCGGGATCTGAGAACCTCACAAACCTGGCGACTTTGAGCTGGGCCTTAAAGAATGCCGAATTCCGAGAGACTACGTTTTGGCCTAGGTTATATGCCAAGAAGGTCTCTTCCCATTAAGCTAAAGAAAACTACTGTAATTACATCTTTGCTTTCCTGTCATTGTATGTGCCCAAATTCCAAACACCTGTGGTCTCTTAGAAGTAAGATATTTGTATCTCATGTTACAGTATATCCAGGCCCTTAAATTTTTTCAAGAAAATATGCTAGGTTTGAATAGGCAAAATATGGGTGTTTTTCCTCCCACATTTCCTGAAACTTTTTCAAAATATATATGAAGTCTCTTTGCCAGGGAGTACAGCATAAGGGTAAAAGGCCTAGCCACAGCCTATCCTGCTGTTCACTAGCCACAACCTTGGATGATCTCCTGAACTTCTCTGAGTCTCAGTTTCCACAATTTTAAGATGGGATATGTCTACCCTGTAACTCTGCAGGCAGGGAATAGCAACTTATCATCAGAGGACACCCAAGGTTCCCAGAGTCCTGCATAACGGTTAGCTGTCTTTAGGCCCATAGCAATGCATTTCATGCATTTTGCCTTTCTAAGTGTGGTCCCTCAATATAGTTTCTTCTTGTGATAGAAGTCCTTCTGGCCGTGTCCACAGGCACACCAGCCACTGGCATGGGGTGGGGCCATTCTGCAAGGTTCTGTTGTGATAAAAGAGCTACACAGGCCTAAGTCACAGCCTCGCCCATTTGTTTCCACAGCAAATCCAAACTTGTTGCAGCACAGCAGCTGGATTCCAGTCAGTGTGAACTTTGCATTCCATTTTGAAATGCAGTCGTGTGATAGTCTGGATTCTGTCAGGCTAATTCTTTGTCGTTCTTATTGTTAGGAGAGAATCTTGTCACGAATACTTTTTTTTTTTTTTTGAAAGAATGAACATTTACCTCAAAGTAAATTTAATCCAAAAAAGACTGCTTAAATCAGTGTTGTTGGGAGGGGGGTTAAAAAAGCCCCAGGGCTTTTAGGCTACTTTTTTTTTTTCTTTAGAGACAGAGTCTCACTTTATTGCCCTTGGTAGAATGCCGTGGAGTCACACAGCTCATAGCAACCTCCCAACTCCTGGGCTTAGGCAATTCTCTTGACTCAGCCTCCCAAGTAGCTGGGACTACAGGTGCCCACCACAACACCTTGCTATTTTTTTGTTGCAGTTTGGCTGGGGCTGGGTTTGAACCGGCCACCTTGGTATATGGTGCCAGCGCCCTACCCACTGAGCCACAGGCGCTGCCCTTGTCACAAGTTCTTAAAGATATTTCAAGAGTAAATTCAGGGCAGCACCTGTGGCTCAAAGGAGTAGGACGCTGACCCCATATGCCAGAGGTGGCGGGTTCACACCCAGCCCTGGCCAAAAACTGCAAAAATAAATAAATAAATAAAAATGCTGTTACCTTTAAAAAAAAAAGAGTAAATTCAGTGTCACAACAGGTTTCTTTAATTGTCCAGGCCATTATTATAAATATGCACAGTTGCAGTACAACTAACATGTTTCGAAACTATTTTCCAATTTAGGACACCCCAGTTTAGTTAAAACCAAGAGTCCTACTCATTCATTTCTCCACTTTGTTGCATCATAATAGTTTGGAAGATGCAATAAAGCTTCTTAATTCTTTTTTTTTTTTCTTTGTAAGGCAAGCATGAAATGAAGTTTATTGCAGAAGAGAAAGAAAAGTTTACAGAATAAGAAGGCTTCTTATTTCTTGTTGCAACAAATCTCTTGGGCTTCTCATTCAGCCCACCATGCAGATGCTGTTTGCGATAACACAACCAGGGTTCCCTTTGTTGCAGTAATCTCCCAGGCCTTGGTTGCAATTTAATATCCATGTACTCCTTACAATAACATCATCCACCAACTCACAGCTGCCCCTAACAACCAAGCCAAGCATTTCAGAGGGTCAGTTACACAGGCAGGCATAACCCTGGTTCCCCTGGGATTTGGGTATAATTTAGTGTTTTGTAGACTTCAACATACAAAAAAATCACCTGGGAATCTTCTTAAAAGGTAGATTCTTCTTTTTTCTTTAGACAGAGTCTAATTTTGTTGCCCACAGTAGAGTGCTGTGACGTCATAGCTCATAGCAACCTCAAACTCTTGGGCTTAAGTGTCCCTCTTGTCAGCCTCCCGAGTAGCTGGGACTACAGGCACCCGCCACAATGCCTGGCTATTTTTTTTTAGAAAGCAGGATCTCGCTCTTGCTGAGGCTGGTCTCGTACCTGTAAGCTCAGGTAATCCACCCACCTTGGCCTCTCAGAATGCTAGGATTACAGGCGAGAGCCACCACGCCTGGCCTCTAAATGGTATATTTTTAATTCATTAGGTTTGGAGTGTGTGCATTTCCAACAGGCTCTACATGCTGCAGCTGTTGCTAGAAACCAGCATTTGAGTAGCAAGTGTCTAAAATGACACAAGTCATGCACCAGCCCCCACCCCCCCAGTAAGCCAGCCCAGCTCGGAACCATTCTGTTAATTCTGGTGTGTAGGGAAGGAGGTCAGGATAGAAGCTGAGGGACTTAGGGACGCAAAGCAGATAAAGTTTATGGGTGCCGATCTGGCTGCAGGGCCCTGAAGTGAGTCTCTGTAGGAGTGAGGTCGGGTAAGACAGTGGTGAACTTATTTGTATCCCTATCAGGAAGGAGGAGTTGACAGCAACAGAAGAGATGGACATTAAAGTAGTGGAGGAAGGGACAGTGTGTTCTAGTGGAAGGGTCTTTTTTTTTTTTGAGACAGAGTCTCACTTTGTCACCCTTGGTAGAGTGCTGTGGCATCACAGCTCACAGCTACCTCCAGCTCTTGGGCTTAGGTGATTCTCTTTTTTTTTTGTGGTTTTTGGCTGGGGCTGGGTTTGAACCCACCACCTCTGGCATATGGGACTGGCGCCCTATCCCTTTGAGCCACAGGAGCTGCGCGGAAGGGTCTTGAGTTTGAATTCTGCTGCCCATTCACTGGCTTTAGGGTTTTGACCAAGTGACTTAACTAGAATTTCTAAAGAACATTTTTTAATACTCTAAAAAAAATTAAGAATACGGGCAGCACCTGTGGCTCAAAGGAGTAGGCTGCTGGTCCCATATGCTGGAGGTGGTGGATTCAAGCCTGGCCCCAGCCAAAAACTGCAAAAAAAAAAAAAAAAAGAAAAAGAAAAAAATTAAGAATACAAAACCTCACCTGCTCATTAAGTTTCAAAGGGAATATGCCCTTCCTTCCCTTTAACTCTCCAGGCAGTGGAGGGGATTAGCTCTGAGTACCCTCTGACATGCTGACGTCACGACTTCTTGACCCCAGTTACACCTATAAAATGGAGAGGATGGTTTTCTTTTCTTTTCTTTTTTTTGAGACAGAGCCTCAAGCTATCACCCTGGGTAGAGTGCCATGGCATCATAGCTCACTCCAACTCCTGGGCTTAAGCGATTCTCTTGCCTCAGCCTCCCAAGTAGCTGGGACTACAGGCGCCCGCCACACTGCTTGGCTGTTTTTTGGTTGCAGCCCTCATTGTTATTAGGTCATTTCAAAAGTTTTGTCCGTTTTTATGAGTCTACTTTGAACTGTAATATCTTGGGAGTGGATTAAAGATGGCGGCTGAGTAACAGCTTCCCTATAACTGGGCTTGGCAAATCTGGGGAGACAAGACTCCAGACATGTCTGGCCGGTGGGATCTGCCTATGATCATCCCTTTGAGGATACAGGGAGCCAGCAAGGGACTTCTGGAACCCAGGAGGAAGACAAAAACAGTGGAAAACTGTTAAGTGGCTGCGTGTGTTCGATCAACCTAATCACATCGGCAACCGTGAGTACAAGCAGCAGTGAGACTGCAAACCGGAAAGGCCTTACCTATGAACTTTTTTGGTGTTCTTGGACTTGGGGCTCAGTTGAGCTGCATTGGGGAGAGCTTGAGCAAAAGTGTGGAGAACTTTGGGCATTGTCTGGGGCCGCAAAAGGAGCCACTGAGCTGGGCTAAGTGAAAGCCATTGTGTGGAAAAACTGCTCTGGCAAGCTTTGCCCTCAGGGTCCCAGAGCAAGGATCAGGCGGGACAAAGTAACCTAGTGACTGAGCAGCTTAAAGGTGGGGACAGAACTGCCTCACAGCCCTAATCCTAAGGGGCAGAGTGAGACAGTTTTGGAAC
>CAUYPK010085320.1:0-25466 GCA_963574355.1 Loris lydekkerianus | reverse complement strand
GCCGGCCCCATATGCCGAGGGTGGCGGGTTCAAACCCAGCCCCGGCCAAAGTGCAACAAAAAAATAGCCGAGCGTATTGGCGGGCGCCTGTAGTCCCAGCTACTCGGGAGGCTGAGGCAGGAGAATTGCTTAAGCCCAGGAGCTGGAGGTTGCTGTGAGCTGTGTGATGCCACGGCACTCTACCAAAGGGCCATAAAGTGAGACTCTGTCTTTATTTAAAAAAAAAAAATTGCGATTTTGAACTTTCCATTGAGATCCCAGAACCATCTCCCTCCCCGCAGACTTGGAAACCCTCTCCAAAGCCCCTAAACGAATGCTCAGATTATCAAACCAGATGTCAACGCATGCCTACCAGTCTCCTTCTAGGTGGAGAGCGTCTCACAACCATTAGCCAGTACCCGCTACTACCTGGTTGTGTGGCCCTACCTGAGTGGCCCCGCTCCTGACCGCGTCAGACAAGGCATTCCTTTCACCAGATCAAAATGGCCCCTCTCATTGTGGTACAATTTCCATCCAAATGGACTTTGTCTTTCTGTGTCTGCTTTGTCACGAAAATTCCGGCTGCCCTGGGGCAGGCTCCTCCCCCAAGGCCCTCCCCGGTGCCCTGGGGATCATTCTCCCGCCCCGACTCCTCTCGCCCGCCCTCTCGGGAAAACTCGGTTGAAGTCTTTCCAGACGCATCCAGCTCAAATGGGCTGGTGCAGCGCCCCACCCCCACGGCCGAGCGCGCCTCTTGCACCGCGGCATTATAGCCGCCAGGTGGTGCTGCGGCCTATGGAAGGGCGGGTCCGGGCGGGTCCCCAGACTCACCATGTCCAAATGACCAGGCAGAGCAGCCCGCAGCCCAGGGCAGCCTCTCTGGAGGGACTGCCTGGCGGGAGCATGGAAACGGGCCCCACCTGTAGAACAAAACAAAACAAACAAACAAGACAGATACAAATGCAAGAACATGCCCTTGATTGTAAATGGGAGAGTGACTTCTCTCCCTCACCTCTGGCTGCAGGCTCCTCTCCATACTCCATTGCCCTTCGACTCTGCCATGCTTGATTCCACTTCCAATTATTCTAAGGAAGAGAGACCCACAGATAGGCAGCAGGGAGAGACGGCCCATCTCAAGTTTGCCTCAAACTCCTTCACTCCTCTGCCTCTAAGTCTTCCAGTTAGAGGACTCTACATCCAGACCTGGGCCTGAGACCCGAGGAGCCTCCCGATCCAGTGGGAGCCCCGAGGCTGCTTTCTCCCACCCGCCATGGGCTGAGGGGAAAAACAAGAGCAAAAGGGGTAGCGTGACAAAGCCCCATCAGGAGAGCTATGTAGCAGCCCAAATCTCAGAGGGTGATCTGCCTTTCTGCCGGGATGGAGCTGGAATGCAATGTGCCTTCATTTCAATGTCCGGGCCTTCGATCCTGGATCCTGCTCTGTTCTGTGACCTTGGCCAAGTCATTCAGCTTCTTGCTCCTCAATCTCCTGCTCTATAAAGGAAGGGTTTGGGTCTCCAAGGTCCCCCAGTCTTGACTTGAGAACAAAGTGGACCCAGTGCGCTTCACCGGTGTCATCGCCCTGCAGTAGGCAGAGTGCTTCTGTCCCCTCTACCCTTATTCCAGCCAGGGGAGGAAATACAGCTCCCCACATGAACCCTTAGGGATCGGTGAGGGGACTGAGCGGGGAGGGGCTCCAAAGCAACGCCTTAGGCCGCTGGGGGCGGGGCGACTGGGGCCCTGAATAATGAATGAGACTTAATTGGACCGGCACTGCGCCGCTGCGCGCTAAGCTGGGCAAACAGCTCGAGAGGCGGCGGTGGCCGCTGGACAAACAAACTAGCTCGCCGCACTGGGAGCCGGGTGGGGGGGCAGCGATAGGATGGGGAGGGAAGGGGGTAGACTGAGGGAGGCCCCAGGGCCGCAGCCTGCAGATAGCTCTGCGGCTGGAGGAAACCAGGAGAGCCCTGGCCACGCCGGGCTCTTGGAGAGTTGGGGGGTCAGGAAGGGGGCTCAGGACTCGACCTAGGATTGGGAAATTAGGCCTGGGAAGGGAGAGAAGCGGATAGTGCTGAGAAAGCTAGAGGCCCAAGGGCAATGTAAGCGAAGAAAAAGATGAAAAAACGACTGGAGGGCGGAAGGGAGAGGGAGAAGTGAGCGAGGAAAAAGCACACGGGGGATGGGAGGCGAGGGGGTGGGGAGCCGGAGAAGAGCTGTTACCGGGAGGAAAGGGGAGAGCGATGGAGGAACAAGCGGAGGGAGGCGCGCGAGGGGCCGGGAGAAGAGGAATTGGAGAAGAGTCAAGGAGAGGGATGGGAGGTGACCAGAATGAGAACGAGGGGCTGCAGGGAGGGCGGGAGGCGCTCGGCCTCCGCCTAGCCCCGCAGTGCTCCCGCCCTAGCGCGCTCTCCAGCCGTGCGCACTCACTTTGTCACAATTACGGGGCCGTCACTCGGCCCGGATTGTTTTCCCCAAATTGTTGTTCTATAAACTGGCGTGGGGTGGAAGGTGGGGGGATCTGACAAGCTGAAACGGGAAGGAAAGGTCTGAACTGCAGAGAGAGGCGTGGTGGTGTATTTACCCTCCAGCAGAACCAGCGTGAGCGGATGAATCCAGAGACTCACGCGGGAATCATGGTTGCTGCCCCAGCCTTGTCGAGGACCCAGCTTTTAACCTTCCTGGTCCTTCTCAGCTTCATTGCCCTGGGTTTCTCCAGCAGAGCCCGGCAAAGACTAGAGGCCAGGGGCAGAGAAGGAGTTGTAGTTGGGGTCCAAACTTCCCTGCCCATCCCATTCTCTCTTGTGCTTTACTACCAAATCTCTCCGGCGGGATATAGGAAGGGGGCGTCTAACCCAGACCCTCGATCGCCGGAGCCCCTCAAGTGCCTGCCCATCCCCGCGAGTGAGGTTTGGCCCTCGCCAGGTTTGGGCTGCCTCCTTTCCAGCGGCGTCCTCCGACCCCACCCCAAGGTGTCCCAGACCACCTTGCAGACCTTTAATTCGGCAAACATCTGTTGCGCGCCCACTGAGTGCTTGAGCTGCGCCAGCCTTCTTCCCCGCACCTCCCCGCCACCCGCCCCTTCTCGGCTAGCCTGGCCTGTCGGCTCCTTGACAGCCGCCGCCAAAGCCCCGGCCCCGCGGGAGCGGCCAGAGAGGAGCTGCCGCATGGCTGGCTCCGACTCCGGCCTCCCCGGCGGCTCCAGGGGCAACGGAGGGTGGCAGTCGCTGAAGCGAGACTGGAGCCGGCCGGGGGAGTTGGCAGGGCTGGGCAGGGAGGGGGAAACTCTGGGGGGGCTTCTTTCTGATTCTCTAAAGTCTGTTCTCCTCATTCTGTCGCCCCCGAGTCCCGGCCGGGCCTTGACCCTGCCAGGCTCCGCGTGTCTGGAACGCAGTAGGCTCCCCGCTCCCCTTCCCCCAGCCCGGGTGATTTACACACGGGCTCCGCGCAGCGGCCGCTTCCCAATCAGGAATATCGACCCCGGGCGGGGCCCCCGGGCCGCATCGATTTAAAGGCTCTAAGGCTCAGGATTTAAAAATGTCAAATTTGCCTTTTCCAGGCGGGCGGAGGGGCCGGGGACCAGGAGGAGGGAGGTTTGGAAGGAGGACGGACAGCGGGGCATCGACTAGGTGCCTGTGCCCGGAATGAGAAGCGACCTGGGCATGCCCTGACAGGCATGACCATCCTTGTGTTAGCGATGGCCTCTGGATGGGGGCAGGAAAGAAGCCCAGCTCCCTCTACCCCAATCCCCGTGGGCCTCACTACTGGGCTGGGGTATTGAACCAAGAGGAACAAAGACAGCCCCCAAAATGTAGAGAAGACAAATTTCAAAGAAATCTCTAAAAGTGGAAACATGAAGACACAAAGAATGGTACAAAGGTAAAGATTTAGAAGCTCCAAGATATACTCTAGCCCTAAGCAACAGGAAGGCAAAGGGAAGGTGCCTTAATGATTCACTGAACAAAACAGGGGACCAGAGACCCAGAGTCATTCCAATTGTCTGCTCTGTAGACCCCAGATACTCAGGGATAGGGAGGAGGCAAGGCTCAGCTTCTAGGTGTTTTGGTTTTTTTTTTTTGTTGTTGTTGTTGTTGCAGTTTTGGCCGGGTTTGAACCTGCCACCGGTATATGGGGTCAGCGCCCTACTCCTTGAGCCACAGGCGCCATCCAGCTTCTAGGTGTTTTTGAGAATAGACGAGGAGAGTGGAGACAAAGCCCGGTGAAAAAAGAGAGTCATTAGGGAGAGGAATTAAAGTACAGTTAGGTTTATTCTCCCAAAGGTGTCAACTGGTAATGAATGGACCTGAGATCCAAAAGGTTAGGGTCCCAGGGGATGCTAGTCTAAGCCACAAAGAGGAGGGCTCTCTCACAGGTATGAAGTTCTGCCTCTTCCCTTCCTGAGCATAATGCTGTTCTGTTCAACACCTACCTCCTGCTCACTGACCACCAACCAGCCTGAGGAGCCCAGGTGGTTTGGAGATCACATCTTATATTGAAGACTGTGTGTATGAGTATGAACTATAGAGAACTCTGGTGGTAATCACTTCCTACCTCAGGTCTCCAGACTTTGGGAGGAAAAAATACTATACTTTGAAGATGCTTGAGAAAAAGATGATGGTTGTGATGAAGGTGGTAGAGGAACGATCTGTCCTGACCAGCACTTTCACAGTTAACATCCAACACCACACACACACACCAGCAGCACACCTCAGCTGTCACTGTGCGCACTGCCATTTCCTCCAAAACTGGAGACAGAAATGACAGCAAGCTGGTGGCGTGGAGGGACCTACACGCAGGGAGAGGTGGTGTCTCATCCTCAGACATGAGAATCTCACACCTCCACTGACAAAATCAGGCCAACACATGCCTAGCACTGACATACATAGTCACTGATCCCCACGCGAGATTCATACCCATCAATCCCTGTCACACACACCATCTCTGAGTGCGCAATCATGCACAATTCCACAGAGGTCAGGCCGAAGCGCCTAGTCCTACGGCCTGTCTACACTCTTTCTTGACATCTCAGACCTTAAGTCGCCTAACCCAAGGAGAAGGGCTTAGGTCCCTGCCCCTGCTTCCCAAATTCTGCAACCAGGGCCAGTTCCAACAACTAGAAGGCCAAGCTCAGGGAAGTACCGGAATCAAGGCAAAGAACTCGGAGCCAGGGGGAGCAGTGGGACTCTTAAATACTTCCCTTGCTCCCCCTCCTGCCCCTGGTCTCTTTCGCAGCACGTCCACTGCAGCCCGCCCGGCCCGCCACCCGCCTGTCAGTCGGGTAATGAATGCGCGCTCGGGGCCCCGGGGCCCCTCTGGAGTCGTTCATCACTGCCAGAACCGGCCCACCTCTCTGCCTCCCGCCCGGAAGGCGAAGGGCCCTGGCTGTAAGAGCCCCTCTCCCCCCCCCCAGACCACTAATTGTCAGATTGAGATGTTGATTTGTCAGCTGGGAGCTAACGCCAAAGAATAAACAGTAAAACCTAGACTCCTTGAACTTTCTGTCTGCTCTACTCGGGTTCCCCAGGACTTTGAGCTTTTCTTTATTTGATATGGATGCTTTGTATTTCACTAAAGAGAGCGGGGAAGACAAACGCAGTGTGATTTCTATTCCGATAGGAGGCGCGCCAGGCTTGAGACCCTCAGTTTCCCTAGGAGGGGTCGCCCTGGGCGCAGTTCGCCTTGCACTGACCGGAGACCCTGAGGCTTCGCCCATAAGCCTCCCAGCAGGGGGAGCCCTGGGTCGCAATCCTCCTGTCTCAAGCAGCTATTGTCCAGGGCTTCCTTACGGGGACGCCCCAGACCGCCGGCCCCCAGTCCCTCCTCGGAGAACGCCGGTGGCCACAATTCCACTCTCCTCCCTTCTCAAGGCGCCTCTGGCAACAGTCTTCCGCTCTCCCGCAGGAGGCGCCCCTGTTGCAAGTCCGCGCTCGCCCTGCCCTAGGCACCTAGGCTGTAGTCGCATCCCTCCCTCCCCTGCCTGGGCACCGGAGCTCCCCCGGCGGCCGGCTGAATGACGGGCGGCCGGTGATTATGCGGAAGGGGGAGCGGGGTGCGCCGCGGGCGGCAGCGCTGACCCTTCACATTTCCGATCCGCCGGGACCCTCATCCATCCGAAGCTGCTCTTTGTCTGGCCGCCTAATTGCCGGCGGACAGGATGGATGGCGGGACCGACAGCCGCGGAATCCCTAATAAAGGCCGCGGCCGCCGGGGAGGGAGTGCAGTAGGGAGGGGGAGCAATAGGGAAGGGATAGAAGGAGACGGGAGGAAGCACCGGGCCTCGGCAGCTGGCTCTGAGGCTCTGAAAGCGGCGCGCACTAACTCCGGGCACGCCCGGAGAGCTGGACCAGGAGTACAGGGTCCACCTGGATCTGGGTGCAGTGGGTGTGGTGCACCTCAAGTTTGCGGCTCTTCAAAGCGGAAAGAGCTAGGGGCCTCAGACAGAAAGAGTATCTAGGGCCTACCTCGCTCAGCAGAGCCATGTAGACTTGGAGCTTGACACTACCTCCAGCGCTCCGGGCTCTCACCAGCCCGCGCCCCTTTCTGGGCTCCCCAGGTCCCACCTCCCTTCTCCCACCTGTCGGTCTCCCAGCGCGGGATCCAATGTCCCAGTCGAGAAATGAGGGGTCTGACAACAGCTGATCCCCACATTTCATTAACTAGAGGCAGGAGCAGGCGAGCAGTCCAAGAGGGGGCGCAAAGTGGGAGGTGGAGAAGCTAAGTATAGGAGCTACACCTGGCCAGGGGCCCGGGGCTGTGGAAGTAAATCAGCTATGGCGCTCCGGCCCGACAGTCACCTTGGAAGCAATCTCCACTCACTCTCTGGGGAACCACGAACTTGTCCTTAGTCCTATGGACCCTGACGCTGCTCTTTGAATTCAAGGTTGAACTGAGCAGCAGATGAATGGAGCCCTGGACCTGGCCGCAAGGCACGTTGTCAGTCTTTGCAAGGAGGCAAACGAAGTGTGCTCAGGTCTTGGTCCACGATGTTTTCCCACCCGAGCTCTCCCTTTTGCTCCCTTAGCAAATTTTCTTCTGGCTCACTTCCTGCTCCTTTCTTTCCCTTTCTCTTCCCTCTCCTCCTCTATCCCGGCACGTTTGCCCCTCGTTAGCCAACGGTGGAGAGCCTGCTGGGTGTCAGGCTTGACAGTATTGGGATGGAGGTTGGGGGACAAAAAGCCAAGACCCTTCCCAGTTGACCTCACACACATGGGTCTTCCCAAGACCCGTTCATATCTCGCCACTCACTCCTGTCCTTCCTCTCTCACCCTCCCAGCACCGGGTGCTATTTATTTCCTCTGGGGAACTGAGAATAAAGTCAGGAAATCATAACTCCAATTGTGGGACTGCCACTATATAGGCTAATACTAGACAAGCCATTTCCCATTTCTGGGCTCCAATTTCCTTATCTGTAAAATGGAGACAATGTATTCACCTCTCGTGGGTGCTGTGAGGATGCAATGAGTAGTCAGCCCCCAAATACAATAGGCACTCAATTACATTACTTCCTTTCTATGCTATCTCCTGTCCTCTCAGGTGGACAAAGTTCCCTTCTCTTCATACAGGGGTCTGGTAACAGGCAACCCAGGCTGCTTCCAGCTCTGTGTAATTTTCCATGTGAGAGTTGAACTGCCAGCGTGTGGGAGGAGGTGGGGAAGAACCACACCATGACTGGCCCTGAGAATGAGAGGAAGGAGAGACTGCAAGGGGAAAACGCGCTTCCTTAGATATTAATGGAACAGTCAGCCAGAAAGGTGGTTTCTCTCCTCTTACAGATGAGGAAACTGAGGCTTATTCGAGTGATGGAGGCATGTCACTGCTATTGTCTTCCCTCTTCCTCACCTTGTGCTCACCTCCTCACCCCCTTTCTTCCCTTGAGGGTGTCTGGGTCAGTGACAAGAAGTGTGAGAGAAGGAACAAAAAAAGAGAACCTTCAAGAAGGCAGGACCTTTTCTCTAGACTTCATAAAATTTTAACACGAAAACTTCCGCAGAGTAGAAGGCACATATCACATGCAAATCATATGCTAATCGCATGCTAATCCAAAGTCTGGCCCTCAGAACTCTGACACACACCTTCCTATAGCCCTGGGGTGAAATTCTGGGGAGACCTCTGTGTTCCAGGACAGTGGGGAATGGAGTCTATCTAGGGTCAGATTATGGAGCTAAAATTTATTTTAGGATTGAAGAAGAGTCAAGTGTATAAATTAGTATAAATTAGGGTTAGTCAGGGTTAGTTCAGAGTCAAGGTTAAGGATTAATGCAGGATCCAGACTGGGCTATGTTTTTAAATGAGGGAGGCTAGGAGACTGTTAAAGGCTTCCCCTCCCCTCTCTTCCCTCCTACCAACTCCGTCTGCCACTTTCACTGCCCCTTTCTCCTGCAGCACACCCTTCTCTATCTATATCCCAACCACACCACTTCCCTGGGGCCTCCCAGTTTGGCTTCCAGAAGACCTCTATGTAAATTGTCCTGGACACCAGACTGGGCCCTAGCATTCCCTGGAGCCCAGACACTTGGCTTCTGGCCCCAGGAGCACCCACTGGCCTTGGCCCTCCCCAGGTCCCTCCTCAGCTGAATGTGACAGCTGCAGGAGAAGCAATAAGGACCTGGTGAGCTGGCAGCTTCATTCCAGAGCGTGGGGAAAGAGCAACAGAACATGAATAAATTCATGGAGCTGGCCCCTCAGCTCCCTGTGAGCCAAGCCAGCTCCCCCCACCACACACACCCGCTGCAGCCTGCAGCCCTGCTGGTCACGGCAGCTCACAGCCCTGGCTGGGGATGAGAGGAGAGGGGAAGCTCTAGAGAGACGAGGCTGGGGACCTAAAAGGGGCTGAGGTGAGGGACTCAAAAAGGGCTCCTGGTGAGTAGAACCAGAGGGGAGTAGGGCTATGAAGAGAAGCCCTCTGGTGAGTGGAGGGAGGACAGGGGGAAACAGAAGGGTGGCAGGACCTGGGGTAGATGGGGGTCTGAGGATTTGGGCAGAGGAGGCTGGTGTGAGTCCAGGACTGCTCTTCTCTCTGATCCATTCATCATCCAGTCTGGGGGACCCGATCTGGATTTAGACATGCATGGGGCTGATACGGCCCTCAGCCCCCCAAGGAAGACAAATGACGACAAAGACCTTGAATAAAATTTGTATTTATGGTTGGAGGAAGAGCCCCCTCCCCCACTGACTGCCAATTCTCTTCCAATCCTTTCATGCATATAGGGACCTCTTCTCCACCACTATACAGGCCCAACCCCAGCAACCTCTCTCTTCCTTCATCATTATGGGTGAAGGGATGGGGGAGGTGCAGAGAAGGAATACAGAAAAAGGAGATGAGGAAATCACTGTCTACCCAATCATCATGCCTTGGTGTGCCCTGTGCCCTCCATTTCACACAATGTATTCCCACACATTACAGTCCTGGCACATTACAGTCTCTAAGATGCCTTTGCATCCCACCTTTCACTGGTCTCAGAGCCTCTTCTCCTAGCCTCTGGCCCTGGAGTCTCAGTGAGCAAGAAATTTCCCCTACAGGGCCAAAGAAGGGAAGGAGGGTGCCAATACCTTTTTCTCTGGGCACTGATGTACCAAAGCCTGAAGCTGTATTACCTCTTGGTCACTTTGAAAGACAGTCACTTCTTCCTTAAAGGAAGATGCCTAACCCCTAATCTGCATTTTAGTGGTTAATTTGCGTAAACAACTTCCATCCCCACCCCAAACATCCATTATGTGAAATCCGGCTTCTCTGGGTGTCATCTAACAATAAATCTGTGAGGAAGGAGGAAAGATGGACAGGTCTAGGACTGGGGCAGGGTGGGTTCCATTAGGCTGGACAGGGCAAGTAGGACCACTGCTGTCTTCTGACTCTCTCCCCAGCAGACTATCTGCTCTTCAGGCATAAGGTAGGAGAAATGGCATTCATGGGCTTCCCAAATTTAGGAACTAAGAGGAAGACAAGTACTGACATCCCTTCAAACAGCACTCACATATACATACACAAAGAAGCACAATCTGCAACCCCACTCACCCAGGAACACACAAGGCCGGGATCCCATGGCCACCTCTACACTTCCAGCACACTGCACAGGCCTAGAGCCTACCACTCTGCTGGCAGAACCGCCCTGCCCCCGCATCTTCCCACAGTTGATATGTCACATTGGAGTCAAAACACGGACCTGGGTGTCTCTCTGCAGCACGCCATTTACATTTCTCTCTCGATCTGTCAACCTGTCTCGGCTCCCGTCTCTCTCTCTCCGTCTCTGTCTCTCCCTCTCCCCCTGGGGGCTGTCAGTCTCTTTTCCAAGCTTTGTCTCTGTCTCTGCGTCTCTATCTGGCTTTCCGTCTCTTTGATTTCTCTGTCGCTCCTTCTCTGCTTTCCTGTCTGTTTCCTGCTCGCTCCCCCAGATCTCTCTCTCTCTCTCTCTCTCTCTACACACACACACACACACAAACACACACACTCTCTCACATTCTCGGCTGCGCCCCCAACACTAACGGGTGAGGGTGGCTGGAGATTTACCTTTTTCAGTTCAGGCCAACAAGTATAGGCTTGCACCCTTTACCATATCATTCGGTCATGGGCATTATGGGCTGTGGGGTGGCGAATTTTTATCTTTCCTAGCCCTTCTTGTTTTGTTTCTTTTTTGTGAGGTTCCACCCCCGCTTTATTTTAGCTTGGAAATCTACCGCTCTTTATCCCACCGCTGTTTTTGGTTTCCTCTGGGCTCTGAGTATGCCAAACTCCGCGGAAAGGGTGAAAGTAAGCAAAGTGCAGGCGGCGGCAAAACCCGCAGAACCAGCTCAGAGTGGGCAAGGAACCCAGAGGCCAGGGGACTGGGGGGGGGGGGGCAACGTGGTTGGGGGCCGCTGCCGGCCCCGCCCCCGCACTTCCTACTCTGGGCGCTAGGGGTCGCTTGGTCTCCAGCCGCTTATAGTGACTCCGGCCGCGCGGCGACTCACATCACCCGCACTGCTGCTCCGGGAGGGAGAGGAGGAAGGTTAGGGAAGCAAAGAAGCGCTCTCGCAGGAGAGAGACGCTGGGCTAGGGCTCGGCAGAGGCCGGGGCCAGCCTGGGCTAGGAGGTTGAGTCAGTGCTTGCCTAGAGCCAAAGCGCCAAACCTATGAGGAGGTCGCGTCCGGTGGGCGCCACCCGCAGCTCAAAGCCCGGGACGTCCGGAGCGCTGGGAGTAGTCCTGCCTCTAGCCCGGAGCTATCCGTCTGGGTAGCCTGGGACCCATGCACCACCATCCGTGATAGAAAAGCTGTCTGGAGAGAAGTCATCCTAGATCTATCAGAAATCAGCCGTCCGAGAAGCCGCGGATCTCAGGTGCCCGGGACTGTTAGGACTGAGCAGGAGGGTAATATAGGACCACAGACGCTGGACCGTCGGGAACTGCCCCTGACGTAACCCTCAGGGCACCTCGGTCTGCCTTGACAGACGTTTGGGGAAAGGCATTACTGAGGCGCGGGAGCCCGCAGGAGCGGGGGGACGGGTGCAGCCGTCGGGGGAAATACAGATCCAGGCTCGAGCCGGGCCACTGCCTTCTGGGCCAGCGGAGAGCCCCCAGCCTCCGCAGCCATTGCGCCCAAGAGTGAGGAAGATTTACTGGCCCTGGCCGCGTCCCGGCTGAGCCGCCGCAAGCGGGTGGCCGGCGCGGCCGTCGGGGTGGCCATGGTGCTACTGCTGCTGGTGGCCATTCCGCTGCTGGTGCACAGCTCCCGCGGGCCCGCGCACTACGAGATGCTGGGTCGCTGCCGGATGGTGTGTGACCCGCATGGGCCCCGAGGCCCGGGCCCCGACGGCGCGCCCGCTTCGGTGTCCCCCTTCCCGCCGGGTGCCAAGGGAGAAGGAGGCCGGCGCGGGAAGGCAGGACTACGGGGACCCCCGGGACCGCCAGGCCCCAGAGGGCCTCCAGGAGAGCCAGGCAGGCCAGGTCCCCCAGGCCCTCCCGGCCCCGGACCCGGAGGGGTGGCTGCCCCTGCTGGCTATGTGCCTCGAATCGCCTTTTACGCGGGCCTGAGGCGGCCTCATGAGGGCTACGAGGTGCTGCGCTTTGATGATGTGGTGACCAACGTGGGCAACGCGTATGAGGCAGCCAGCGGCAAGTTCACTTGCCCCATGCCGGGTGTCTACTTCTTTGCTTACCACGTGCTTATGCGCGGCGGCGATGGCACCAGTATGTGGGCTGACCTGATGAAGAACGGACAGGTGAGATGCCCTTCCCCCACGGCGCCCAGATCCACCGACCGCTTCCTAAATCTACCTGTACCCATCCCACAATTCGAACCCCTTGAGAAGGGTCATTGAGTCCCTCCCTGGAGTCATTGGTCTAGGAATGGAGGCTGCCTAAAACTTACAAATTGGGGACCACAGAAGAAAACCATCTATCCAAGGCTTTATACAGCATTAGAAATGGTGTCAGAATTAGGACTCAGTACTCAAAGCTTAATGTCTCTGCGGCTGTGACCTCACACTCCAACTATTGGCAACCATAGCAAATGTCTTTGGTTGTCTAGGCCTGCCAGTTAGCCTCTTTTCTTGTCCTTTCCTTAGCTACCTTCCCTTCTGAGGCTGTCCTACTGGCTTTTGGGTTTCCTAGCCTTGTGCTGGGTGAACTACCCAGAGCCTAGGCTCCTTCAAAGTAGGATAGAATCCATGTCTCAAGTAATGGGCAGTCAGCAGATGTTCCCATGTAGGGGACAATCAGCTTAGATTTTTGAGAAAAAGGTGAGAAAGAAAGAAAACACTCAGTCGAGCCTAGACTGGGTCTTGCTCTAAACTAATATCCAGTCTGTAGGCAGAGGTGGGAAATGGTCTGGCAGTTCAGGGGCCAGCCAGGTAGCTGAGGAAAAGACAGGTAGGACCAAAGCCTTGGACCCTGGCCTGGTCCTATAGGCCTCACAACCTACCTCCTAACCTCTTAGTCTCCAGGTTATGCCACTCCCTGCCCCTACAGACTGAGTAGGAGTCACTGCTACCTTGATTTGGGAGAGTAGCCCCAAGGACACTGCTGGAGGACCAGGACCCAGATATCAGGACCCAGAAGCAGAAAGCATGAGGTAGTATAGGGTAGGGGGAGGTGCCTAGCCCCCTCCCCCCCCGCTGCAGGGGGAGGTTGGGCCTGAGCAGTAACCTCCAAATGCTCCCCTAAGATGGGAGTGGTGGCGACCCAGAAGTATCAGGCCTGCTCCTCCTGGCCCTGTTTAAGCCTGGAGCCCTGCTATCACCACAGTCCTTGCCTGGGGTCTCCTCCCAGCAGGATAATCCCAGGAACCTGGGGAGAGGGAGTGAGAGAATGTGTACATTTATATGGGGGGGGAGGTAGTGTATGTGTGTAAGGGAGTATGAAAGTGTGTATGCATGATGTGAGTGTGTGAGTGTGAAGGTGTGAGAATAGAGGTGTCTATCTGCATGTGGCACCAAGTGTATGTGCTTGATCTATGCAGGGTAGCCAGAGGGGGTGAATGTGTAACTAGTGTGTGTTGGTTTCTGAGGGCCCCCTCCTCCACGCGTCCCACTCTGTATTCCATGGTGAAGGCGCTGCGGCCGTGGGGACGGTAAATAGTGATTAGAATAATGATGAATAATTAATGAATTAATAACCAGCCCCTGTGGGATGGGAAGAGTGGGGCTGGAGGCCGAGGCAACCACTGCCGTGAGCAGAAGGGGAGGACCGAGCTCCTTGTTCAGGGATGGCCACTCCTGGTTGGAGCACCAGAGGGAAATCAGCATTTGAGGCAAGAGCCCAACAGCGCACCTTCCGACGGCCGGCACTCTGTAGCACACACACAGATACACCTATGCCCCATCACCTGGGGAACGGAACCCATGTTTAGGTCTAACAGGAAACCCGAGCAGGTATGGAATCTTAGAAATTGTCCTACAGGTTAATTTTATTTTGAAAATGAAAATAATGATTAGCGAGTGCAAACCACGGTTTTGAACACACTTCAAGTATGGTAAACCATTTAATCCTAACAACCCTAAGAGGTAGGCTGTATTACTCCCCCTCACTTAGAGAGCAAATTGAGGCCCAGAGAAAGTGTGAAATTTGCCAGAGTCGTACGGCTAGTGGATGGCAGAGCTTGATGAGCTCAGCGGTCTCCTACCCTCTCCTTGGGCTCCCGGGCCCCTGCAGCTAGCTGCTCTCCACCGCTGCCTGCTGCCTTTGCTCTTGCAACCGGGCGACTTGGTCCGACTCCTCTCTTTACCAGAGCTCGGCACGGGGCATGAGCCGGGTTGTCTTTTTCTCCCTCGATAGGTCCGTGCCAGCGCCATTGCTCAGGATGCGGACCAGAACTACGACTACGCCAGCAATAGCGTCATTCTACACCTGGATGTGGGAGACGAGGTCTTCATTAAGCTGGACGGCGGGAAGGTGCACGGCGGCAACACCAACAAGTACAGCACCTTCTCCGGCTTCATCATCTACCCAGACTGAGGCGAACCCCCCCACTTCACCCCCTCCCCCGCTCGCCTCTTCACTCTCTTCCTTGCGCATCTCCAGCTGGCCCCACCCAGGGCACCACCCCATCCTTTGAGAGCCTGGCGGTGGGGCGGACCCTCTGGCTCCCAGAGGCAGCCTAAATGGGCGGACTCTTGGTGCTCAAGGGTATAAGAGGCCGAGGAGGGGAGGAGGCCGGACTGGAGGAGCCGAGAGACTTCCGAAGGGACCACCTGCATCCATGTATGTGCTTATGAAAGCCGGGACCAGATCAGGGCGAGGTCGTGGCTTTTTCTTCTATCAGGTGATGGGGAGCAGTTTTATTAGTCAAGGCTCAGAAAACTGAAGGGAAGCCCTGGCAGCTTGAGAGTGAAAGAACAGAAACAACAGAAGGAGCACATTTAGGCAAGAGGAGATAGTAAGACAGGGTAGGGCTGGTTCTCTGTCGTGACAACTGACAGCTTCAATTCGCCATGCCCTCCTCCTCTCATCTCCACTTTCAGACTCCAGGCTCCAGCTTTGGCAGCTCTGCTGTGAACTGGAGGAACCAGTGAATTTCTTCCTGGCATTTAAAACTCATCCTGTACAGTCCCCATTCCACCCCTATCTGGGCTAGTTTTGGGGGCAACTAGCTGTTGCCCCTTCTAATAAAGTGAGGTTGGAGATTGTGTGTGGCTGCTTAACATGGTGCAGAGTGTGGGGAAAGTGGCTGAGCCTTCCTCTCACCTCTCAAGGCCAAGGTTCAATGAATTCCTAGAAAGGTCTGCCTCTGGGGGAAGGGAAGGGTGCTGCCCAGGGCTTCTATTCTGATAAGGGAAAGAGGGGGTTGGTATGAGTTTCAGGAGAGCTTTGGGGCTTCACACCCTTGATAGAGGGAGATACCAGCTAGAGTGACACTAGCAAGGGAGGGTTCCGAAGGTCTAAGTCTGGCGCGTCTGCTCTTCTGCCTGAGAGATGGAATTCTACAAGAGGAGCTCTAGGGGAGGAGAGAATAGCTGATGGCTCTTGGAAGAGGGACTGATGTCAAGGAACAAGAGGAGCAGGTCCTACAATGTCCCCCAACATACTCAGAGCTTGTTGGAGGGGTGGGCTGGGCAGAGTGGATGACTTCTCCCTTCAGGACAACTTCCAGATGGTGGTTCCTGAGGGATCCTGAGAGCCCAGGACTGGCCTCTAAGCTGGAGACACTGCCACCATGTGGGCAACTGGAGAGTAGCAACAGTGTTTGGCCTATGTGGACCAAAACTCATTAGCCAGACATTTAGACACTTTAGAAACTTTATTAGAGGACAAACGGGTGTCAGCTCCCAGTACCATGGGGCAGACAAACAATAAATAAGGGCTAAAAGTAAGAAGCCAGACAAGGCAGCAGTGGCTGGAGTTGGATGCCTCATGATGGAGAGCCCTGAGGGGCAGCAGAACCAACTGGAACAAAACACTGGAGAGAAAGCAGACCCTGTCACAGCCATCCTTGAATTGTAGCAAACCCTTCCACAAAGGAGCCCAGGTTGCTCCCACCCCCCAAGGCTTGCTGTGCAGACACAGCATGGCTGTGGTTTGGAGTCTCACCAAGGCATCCTGCCATTCAAGTAATGTGGCCACAGGGTTGGTGCAGACCCGGATGGGTCCAGAGGGAGGGGCTCGGCTGGTGTAAAAGGCGCATTCATCATCTAGGCGAGCCTCGTGGAAGCAGTGGATGGCCGTTAGACATGCTTTGAGGCGCTGCCTCAGGGCCAGGGTTCGAGGGGCCAGACTGCTGGGGCCTGAGGGCCATGGAGAATGTAGAGGGGACTCTGAAGTCCTATACTCCCACCACGTACTGCCTACCCTCAGGTACAGTTCCTCCCCTTTTCCTGACAGAGAAGGGTAGAAGGCAGAGGAAAGGAAGCATGGGATCATGTGGTACAGGGCAGGGGTCCAGCTTGCACAGAGAGATGAGGCCATCCTTTCTTTACACCTCTTCCCAACAAACTGCTTACCTGCCTGACCTGCTGGGAGCCTCAGAGACTGGACTGAGTGGATAGGGGGGCTGGCACAGAGTGGGTGTTGGGAAGAGAAGATCAGACTGGTGGTCGCTGGAGCCCACTGACTGCAGCAGGGTGGTGGGTTGGACTCTGGATTTCTAGGTTCCAGGGAGCAGGCCTCTGATTTCCTGAGCTCTACCCCAGGGCAGGGCTCTGAGGATCCAGTCGGTCCCTGAGGGCTGGGCTGAAGGGGTCTGGTCTCCACTAGAGGGCAGGGCTCTGATACTTCAAGCTGTTCCTCGGGGGACGGCTCTGGAATTTCAGGCTCACTCCTATAGTAAGACTCTGGGGTTCCTGGCTCTGCTGAAGGGCAGGCATGTGGTTCTTCACACTGTTCTGGAAGGCAAGGTTTTGTCTGCTGCTCAGAGTGCTCTAACAATCCAGGAACATGGGAAGTCCCAGAATTATGCTCAGGATCTTTCAGAGTTTCAGAAATCTCAGTCAGCAGGGGCTGAAGTTCAACCATATCGAGAGGGGAGCCTCCAGTAAGGGGGGTACACTGGCCCCCTGCCAGCCCTTCCACCTCTTGTCTCAACAGCTGCTGCAGGATACCAATGCGCTGTGGTGGGAGAGAATATTATCAAGATGGGGGTAACTTACCCCCACTGTCCTCTTCCCATCCCCCTGCTTTCTCCCTTCCCCAGCCCTGATTACTAACCAGACATCGAAACTGCTACCTGCAAACACCCACCTGCATCTTCAGCTCTGGGAGGCTGGGGGTTCCACTGGGGTAGGGCCCAGAAGGGGTGGGTGCAGGTAGCTTCCCAGGTCCTCCCAGTGACTTTACACAATTCTCTTGGTCAAATAATCGCACTGCGATCTCCTCCTGCCATAGAGGAGAAAGGGGACATATGAGGGAGCCATGCTAGGGCAGCAAAAAGGCCAGTCTGAGTCCCACCCACATGAAGGGATCAAAATCCCTGACTGAGAGGCCCCAGACTTTGAATAGGGCAGCAGAGAAGCAGGGAGTGCTGGAGGGTTAGGTAGCTTTTCCAGAGAATACATCTGCCTCAAACTCTGTGAGACTCCAGGCCAAGAGGACAGAGTGATAGATTTCAGCATGAGAAGGCTTTTGATACTTACCCAGGGCAGGGCAGGTTCTTCAGGACAGGACTGAGGGGAGCGGCCACTCAAGCATCGGTTCTGAGACAGAAGAGGTCAGCAAGGCCTAGCACCCACAGATGGGACCCAATCTCCCCTTGCCTCTGTCTGAATTCTCCCTATACCCATCCATTTCCTTCTTCCTCCAGCTGTGGTCTGTGCCAGTACCTCCCCTGCCCTCCCTTACCTGCTGAACTCTGGGGACTGATGGCATGGGTGTGAACCGGATTTTGGGCCGAACAGCTAGACGCCGCAACACTGAATATGAGTTCTGTGGAGAAATGTGGGTGGCTGAGCAGGGACAAAACCTAGACTTAGCAGGGATCCCCAGCCAGAATGTTCTGCCCTTGCCCTTCCTCAGGATACAAACCAGAGCTGAGAAACCAGGGGAGGGTACAGGCTGAGCCCTTCGAAAGGGTGATGGATGGGTAATAGAAGGTGGCACTTTATGACCATGCATGGGCTGGGCCACAGGGGAAGGGGAAGGCATCAGGTGGGAGTCACAGCTATCCTGTGAAGAGGAAAAAGGTAGGAAGAATGACCTCGATCTTCCTTTGCCTTCCTATGTCATATTCTCACTACAACAGACAGTGTGATTCTTCAGCACCCCACTCCTTTGAGACATAGGTGCCGCCCGCCAGTGTGATTCTTTTAAGGCCCGAGTCATATCACGTCACTCTCCTGCTTGTCCCCTCTCCCTAAAGCTTTCCACTCATTCCAAGAAAAATCTAAGTTAGGACTTATACTGGTGTGCAAGCCCTTACACAGTCTGACCCTGTAATCACTATAACCTCATTTCCCACTGTGCTCCAATTTTGCTGGCTTTTCCTTTTGTAGATCCTCAAACACACTAGGCACATTCCATCCTCCCAGCCTTTGCCTCCACAGTTCTCCTGACCTGGAATGTTCTTCCCTCAGTTATCTACAGAGCTCACTCCTTCAACTTCTGGTCTTCACTTAAACATCATCTTCTCAAGAGTCCCTTAACCAATCTATTTTAAAGTACAATACTAGCTCCTCTACTCCCAGTCCTCTTCAGTGCCTTATCATTATTATTATTTTCCTTTTACAGATAACTTGTCACCATGTGAAATACTATATATTTCACGTGTTTATTTTTTTTTGTGACAGGCTCACCTTGTCACCCTCAGTAGAGTGCCATAGCATCATAGCTCACAGCAACCTCAAACTCTTGGGCTCAAGCGATTCTCTTGCCTCAGTCTCCCAAATAGCTACAGGTGCCTGCCACAATGCCATATTTTTAGAGACAGGATCTTGCTCTGACTCAAGCTGATTTAGAATTCCTGAGCTCAGACAGTCTACCTGCCTCAGCTTCCCAGAGTGCTAGGAGCCATCCCACCTGCCCCACGTGTTTATTTTTTGTCTCTTTCTTCTATATAGAACATGAACTTGCTTACTGCTATGTATCCAAATCTTAGAACAGTGCCTGGCACTCAGTGGCTGTTGCTACATAGTAAATATTTGTGAAATGAAGGGATGAATGCTTTAAGCTGACAAGTGTCAGATCTGTCTTACCCTCAGCATTGATCTGATACATACCAGTCTGTGACCTCTCACTCCAGGCCCCAGACACCTGGTAAAGAGAGGTCAGTCCCACACTGGAGAGGGCTGGGGTCCATCTGGGGCAAACCCAGACGCAATAGCATTGTGAGGCCCAGGACTGCCCACAATCCTTAGTATTGGCTGCTACTGTGGAATTCCCCCAAGCATCTCCTGTGCCTCTCACCTCCACCTCCCGTTCCAGGAAGGTCCCAGCTCACCCTGGTATGTGTTATCTTTTTGGTTTCTCTTAGTGGTACCCGCTGGGCCAGACCAAGGGAGGCCACTTTTCCTTCATCTGAGCGAGTGACAACCTCATGTTCTCCGTTAGGGAGAGAGGAAGCTAGGAAGAAATAGGAAATTTGTTGTAGTGTCTAGAACATCCACCAAAGTCTGGCACAGGGCTTTGCAACTTCTGAAGAGGGAACACTCATTAAATAGCCCCCACTGCACCATTAGAGAAAGGGATACATCTAGCAGGCCCTCAAAGCTCAACACTATGTCAGTAAATACTTATTAATCTGAACAGTCTGAGTGGGTTATGGGTGCGGTGATGCCCCTTAGGGGCTGGGGATAGAACATTGAGTGAAGGTAAATCTTGCAGAAAGTGGGAGGGAGGGGAAGAAATGGGGACCATTTCCTTTTACACTCCTCCCCGCTTCCTCACTTGCCCCACTCCCCATAGCCTGCTGAGCTTTCTCTTGTCTTGTTCCCTGGTGTGGGCAGACTACCTGCTCCTGTTCTCTGCCCACAGTCAAACACACTCACCAGGCTGGACAGGGGTTTCCAGGAGCAATCCTGAGGCCTCACTCACTGAAGTCCTGATGATAACAAGGACAGCAGCTAGCAGTCACTCAGTACCAAGTATGAGCTGGGCAGGTGCTAAGTACTTTACAAACGTCTCATTTAATTCTCACAGCAACCTCTAACGATGCTACAAACATTCTTACTTGACAGATAAAGAAAACAAAGCTCAGGGTGGCACCTGTGGCTCAGTGGGTAGGGCGCCGGCCACCAAGGGTGGTGGATTCGAATCCCGCCCTAGCCAGTTAAAACAGCAGTGGCAACTACAACAAACAAAAATAGCCAGGCATTGTGGCGGGTGCCTATAATCCCAGCTACTTGGGAGGCTGAGGCAAGAGAATTGCTTAAGCCCAAGAGTTGGAGGTTGCTGTGAGCTGTGATGACATGGCATTTTACTGAGGGCAACAGAGTCAGACTCTGCCCCCCCCCCAAAAAAAAAAAAGAAAAAAAGAAAGAAACCAAAGCTCAGAGAGGTTAAGGCAAGTTTGCACTAGTAAGTGATAAAAGAGTCAGGAATTAAACTCAAATTCCCTTTGTTGCCAAAGCCTATGTTCTACTAAATACTAAACAAAAGACACAGCATATTTCTGCCCTCCTCATCCCTCCCCCCCACCCCCAGTTTTCTCATTGTGGAAATTGATGTCATACTGAGGCCTGGCTATGAAGATCTGAACCCTATTTCAAGGGCTCACCTTGGGAAGTTACAGATATCCCTTTTCCCCTCCTGGGTTCATAGGGAGTCCTAAAACTCTGGAAGGCCCTAGATCTAGAGAGCCCCTGTATCATACATTAGTTCATTCTTTTCCAAATGACCTTCTCCCATACCCTCTCCTTCTCACCGACTGCTGCCACCTGTCTCTCTTCTTAGCTCCTGGAAACTGGGGCCAGTAGAGGGGTAAAAGGAGGATCCTGAAGGTGAAATCTGATCCATAGGAACAAGAGATGAAAGCAGACTCAGAAGTGGGTCTTCTTCAGGCCCCACCACCAACCCCACCCACCCCCATAGAATCCCTTGACTCACCATGAGGGACCTTCTCTCCCAGGGCTCAGCTTAGCTTATCCCTGAAAGGAGCTTCCACAAGCAGAGTATCAGCCTCTCAAGGGTACTCACCAGAGTCTCTAGCCTCTGGGGGAACAAAGTCCGGCCTCGTGGTCCTGATCCCTCCAGCCTTGAAAAGCAGGAAGCCCTGGTAGGGTCCAGTCGGTGGGTGGGGGTTCTGGGAGCCAAATATGCAGAGGACCGAGCACTCTGGGATCCCAACAGAGGCTATTAGCAGAGGCTCAAGATTCCCTCCTCAGCCCAGCCCAGCCTGATCTCCTCACACCCTGTCTCATTACCTGGCCCCTCCTGATGGTGCCTCCCTGACTCCCTCGAACCAGTACTCTCTTAGCCAGACTGGGACGGCACCCTAGTTGACAGCTCTTCACTCCCTCACCTGACAGGATAGTGGCCAGGGCTGCAGGGTCAGCCACAAATTCTATAGCCCCTGGAGCCTCTGCAAAGAAAGAGGAATAAGAAAGATGAGAAGGAACAGGAAAGGGGAAGACAGAGGGGCTAGGGACCTTGGTATTATCACCTTGAGGCAGAAGAATGAGCAAAAAAGACTCATTTAATTGAACTCAGCTTTTCACAGAACTTTACTAAAGACACCATTCTAAGCACCGGGGCCCAAAGATGAATAAGATAAAGCTGCTATCCTCAAGAAGCTATCATTGGTGGGGTGCCCATAGCTCAGTGGTTAGGGTGCCAGCCACATGCTATGGGGCTGGTGGGTTCCAATGCGGCCAAGGCCTACTAAAAAAAAAAAAAAAAAGCCAGGCATTGTGGTGGGCACCTGTAGTCCCAGCTACTAGGAAGGCTGAGGCAAGAGAATCAGTTAAGCCCAAGAGTTTGAGGTTGCTGTGAGCTGTGATGCCACAGCATTCTACCAAGGGTGACAAAGTGAAACTCTGTCTCAATTAAAAAAGAAGAAGATGAAGAAGAAGAAGAAGCTATTATCAGGCTGGGTGAGGTGGCTCACATCTGTAATCCCAGAACTCTGGGAGGCTGAGGCAGGAAAAACACTTGAGCTCAAGAGTTCGAGACCAGCCTGAGCTAAAGTGAGACCCTGTCTCTACTAAAAATGGAAAACAGAGGCAACAGGATCACTTGAGCCCAACAGTTTCAGGTTGCTATGAGCTACATATGATGCCATGGCACTCATACTAAGACTCTTGTCCTAAAATAAAAAAAGAAGAAGAAGAAGCTGGCTCGCTGCCTGTAGCTCAGCCGCTAGGGCACCAGCCACATACACTGACGCTGGTGGGTTCAAATCCAGCCCGGGCCTGCCAAACTACTATGACAACTACAACCAGAAAAAAAAAAAAAAAATAGCTGGGCATTGTGGCAGGCATCTATAGTCCCAGCTACTTCGGAGGCTGAGGCAGGAGAATCACTTAAGCCCAAGAGTTTGAGGTTGCTGTGAACTGTGACTCAACAGCACTCTACCAAGGGTGACATAGTGAGACTCTGTCTCAAAAAAAAAAAAGAAGCTATCATCTAACTATAAAGTGGTAGAGGACTCAAGCCAAGTATGGACATGTTATAAAAGAAGTATTGCAAAGCAATTGATTCGGGGGGAGGGGTGCTGGAAAAGGTCTCAGACATTGTGCTGAAGGAAAGGCTTTCAAGAACAAAGAGCTTTCCTGGAGCAGGGACCAGGACTCATACAGTAAGCAGGAGATGAGGGGGAATGCAAAGCCCCCAATAAAGCCCCCTATTGTGCTTTACTCAGTCCCTCAGCCATGGAGGCTGTGTTCCCAGCCTCCAACAAGTACCTTTCTGGGGAGGGGGCCGAGGCCCCACATTTTGACCACCAGGGTTAGGCCTGAGCTCCTCCAAGGGGTTCCGGAGCTGAGTGATCCCCACCAATCTCTGTGATGTGTCTGTTTGGTGTGTGGCTTTTGGCCTGGGGCCTGCTAAGTCAAGCAGAGGGCGTTGAATACTGAGGTTTGGCTTCTGCACCCATTTCTGGAGAGAGAAAAGGGATAAAAAGCTGGAGTTTATCGTTGGGGTGCATTGTCGGCATATATTATCCTTTGCAACTGCTGTCTTCACCACTAGCCCCTCTTACCTTTGGATCTTGGTTCTCCTGGTCCACAGCACACGGTTTGACCATGGGGAAAGGCGGCCGTCTCTGAGAGAGTACCGGAATCTTGCTAGGGGTGGGAGGCACACCCTTGAGGAGGGGATCCTTTGTGGCTTGGACGGTGGTCATGACCGCTACAAAGGAGATGGGGAAGAAGGCAAGAAGGATCGTGGATCAAAGGTCAACTAGTTCTTGGGGTGCCAGTCCTGACACCCCTGATACCTCCACCCAAATCCATGCTCCCACAAGCCCCCAGCGCCTGCAAGGCCGGTTTTCTAGGTGCCATCTCTAGATACCCTGAGACTATACTCTTTAGACCCCGGAACCCAAATTGCTCTCCTACCTATGAGCCCCCGCAGTCCTCACTCCCTCCAAGATCCCCGTGGAGCACCTTACCGAGAACCCCTCAGGGTCACCCCCACTTTCTTCGCTTTTGCCCGGATTCTCGGCTTCAGCTGCAGCTCTTTCCCCAGTTTGTAAAATACGCGAAGCTCCTGATTGGTTAGTCTGCGCTTCCGAGAAGGCGCGTGACATCTGACGCAATCGTCCAATCCACAGGCTTCGGAGGCGGGGCCAAAGGAAGGGCTGGTAGTCGAACCGCTATCTGGCCGGGAAAAACTGACCCGGCCCAATCAACCAATCCCAGAGCGGAACGCGAAGGGAAAGCGGCGAAAGAAAGAAGGAAGCCGTTCTAGGGCAGGAGACTGCTTGGCGCTCCGAGTCTGAGCTACAGCGGGAGCCGCTGTACTCTCGCGAGCTCTCGGGACTGGCGAGGGGTGGACCCCTGGCAAAACAGGCTGCGGCATTGTGGGAAGGTCTGGGTTGTGGGAAGGTCTGGGTTGTGGCAAGCCGTGTTGGAGGCTGTTTATGGCCACTGACCTGACTTTGATCATAGTGATGCCCCACGCTTTGGGGGCGCCATTACAGACGGTTATAGATATACAAGTTTTTCCTGGGACGAGGGACCCCCTCCAAATAGGCTGAGAGGGCTGGGAGCCTGCAACCCAGTGAGGTGTGGTCTCCACAGATAAGAAATAGGACTCATTGTCGTTGAGCTCAGTTAACACAATACTAGAATGGAATGGCTTCTTACAGCTGGGAGTCTCCTCACCTAGAGGGAGGTCTGGATAGAGGGAGCTTGCCTGCTGGTTATTGGCAGGTAGGGGTGTGAAATCTTATCCTCCTTAGGATGGAAGGGATAACCCTAATGGAGGACAGGAAATGGACAAGTTTACAGGATTTTGGTAGATTTCCCTCCTGACCACAGCTGTTCCTATTACACAATGCAGGAACCTCGGTGTTATTTCTGAACTATTCCCCACCCCTTTCCATATCCCATCTCTTGTCCACTCTTACAAATTTTACTTTTTTTTTTTTTTTTTTTTATAAACAGTACCTCACTCTGTTGCCCCGGCTAGAGTGCAGCAGCACATCATAGTCATTGTACCTTCCAACTCAGCAATCCTCCCATCTTAGCCTCCCAAGTTGGTGGGCCTGCAGGCACTGGCCTTCATGTGATCTGGAACTCCTGGCCTCCCAAAGTGCTGAGATTACAAGCACTAGACACCATGCCTGGCCTAATCTTATTTTAAAAGCACCTACTTTTCCACATCGTCCATTCTCCATATAGCAGCTAGAATAATCTTTCCACAATGCAAATCTGGTCACATGACTACAATATATTGACCTCTACCCACACAAACATTCCATTTTGTACCACTCTTCCCCCACCCTTCCAACTCCATGGCCTCTTTCAATTCCTCAAATTTGTCATACTCCCTGCAATCCCTCCGTCTGGAATGCCTTCTTTGCTTCCACTTTGCTTGTTTATACTTCCAAATTGATACCCATTGTTACTTCCTCAGAGAGGCCTTCCTTGAACCCCTCTGCCGCAAACTCACCCCAATCTAGAAAAGATTCCTTGGTTATGTGCTCTTAAAGAGTAGTATGTATATCCTCAGAGCATGTATCTCGGTAATGTGAACATAATATGTTTATTAAACTGTCTCCCCCATTAAACCTCTAAGAGGGCAATGAAGGTGACTGACTACTTTTGGTTTGCCACCATGTTTTCTTTTCTTTCTTTCTTTCTTTTTTTTGAGACAGAGTCTCAGTCTGTCACCCTTGGTAGAGTGAAATGACATCACAGCTCACAGCAACATCAAATTCTTGGTTGGGACTACAGGTACCGGCCACAATGCCCAGTTATATTTTTTTATTGCAGCTGTCATTGCTGATTTTTTTTTATTTTATTATTTTTTTAATTTCAATTAGCTTGTACATTTTTCTTTGTTTGAAGTTCTCTTTTTTGGTGTTCATTTTCTTCTTCCTCTGGAGATGCTGTGCTGTTTTTGATGTTAAGTAGAGACGGGGTCTTACTCTGGCTCAATGTTGGTCATACTGGTCTTGAACCTCTGAGCTCAGGCAATCCACCCGCCTCGGCCT
>CAUYPK010085319.1:0-26392 GCA_963574355.1 Loris lydekkerianus | reverse complement strand
TAAATATTTTATTTTTTTTTTTTTTGTTTTTTTATTTATTTTTTTTTTTTTTTTTTTTTTTTTTTTTATTTTTTTTTTTTTTTATTTTTTTTTTTTTTTTTTTTTTTTTTTTTTTTATATTTTATATTTAATTATATTTGTCTTTTGTGTTGGGCTGAGTGATGCAATTTTTTCCGCGCTCGACCCCAACCCCCCCTGATTGTGTTGTGTGTGAGCTGTGTCCGGACAGAACAATATAGATATCGATAAAATGAGACTCTCTGTATAAAAAAAAAAAAAAAAAAAAAAAAAAAATCTCAAGTTCCATTCCTGTTGTTACAAATGACAAAATTTCCTGTTTTATTTTTGTGGGTGATTAATATGCCACTGTATATATTCACCATATTTTCTTTACCCATTCATTCATTGATAAATGCTTAGGTTGTCTTCTTATCTTAGATATAGGGGCTAGTGCTGCAATAAACCCAGGAGTGCAGCTATCGCTTTGATATACTGATTTCTTTTCTTCTGGATACATGCCCAACAATGTATTTGATGGATGGATCACTTTATCCATAGATGAATTTTTCCAAGCACTTTGCCTTGCCTTTACCTACAGCAATTGTAATTTGATTGACCATTTACAAGCTACAGAGAGTCTTTCTCATATTTTTCCTATTTATTCACACACATACACATCACAGTTTTCCACAAAGAACCTATAAGCATTTCGAGTTTAGAATCATGTAGATTACTTTTTATTTTAGATCTCCTATTGTTATCAAAATGTGGAGGGTATGTTTCCTGAGTTCCAGCCTTCTGATATACAATTGGAATAACTTACCTTACAGTCCTTTTAAATTCTAAAGAGTAACCCAGACAATGGTAGCATCAGATGGTTAGTAAACTTGATTTTTGTTGATTGTTTTCATAACACATAGTTCATTTTTTTTTACATTAAGTAAAATATCTTTATAAAAAATATAAAATATATTTCCTTTGGCATTTTTAAATGCAAGTGCAACAGTGAAAATTAAAAATAGATATATTTTTGTCATTTCAATTGAAGTGCCATCCTTTTAAACCTGTGTTTCATTCAAGTCTGAAAAACTTATTCTTCATGTGATATAATTCAAAATTCTTTAGTTCTCTTCCATCAGATGGTATTACAGATTTTTAACTTTAAGTTTAAAATTTTATATTAAAATTTATATTTCTAAATTTATATTAAAGGTACAGATTATGTATTTAAAAAGGAACATAGTACAAAGTAAAAACTAAACTCAGCTCTTTAAAGTTTTTTTTTAATTGTTTGTATTTATTTTATAAAATATACAATAAGTAATTTCAGTAATGTGTTTCTGCAGGCAATTTAGATGGTTTTATAATGCAGATTTCCTCAATAACTGATCAAATAACAGTCTGGCATCCATATTTTAAAGTAATTTAACTCTCATAGAAAATTCTTGTGACCTAATATTTAATTGAGAAAACTCATTAACTTTTTAAAAACACATATAAAGTTGTTTTATCAGACTGAAATTAACATATATTTATGATTTCATATATATTTTTTACAAATTTTACTTGGCTTTATTTATGAAGTTTTGGGGGTAAGATAAGGATACAAAATGTCAGTAAGACAGGGAGAATAAGTTTAAGAGAGCTAATATACAATATGGTGACAATAGTTATAATATCTTGTATTCTTCAAAAATGGTAAAAACATATACATGTTCTCACCAGCAAGTAATAGCCATGTGATTTACTAGTTTGGCCAGATTTAGTCACTCTGCCATGTATATATTCAGCACACTTTGACAAATCAGAAGATATGCAATAAATGCATATAATTTTTCTGTCAATATAAAAAAATAGTAATTAAAAAACGATTGTCTCTTTTTGTTGTAACTAACTCATAAATTAAAGTTGGCTGCTTATTTACTTAAACATTCTTTAACAAAAATCCAATTAACTTTAAATTATAAAAGTGAAAGTACTGTTCAGTCAGTATCCTGATCAATTCAATGTGATCAGGATGGATTTTTCCTCTGTTTTTTTTTTTCTTTTCTTTTTATTAATAAACTAGTAGTAATTACAATCAAGAAGCTTAGACATTTTTATAAATGTTAACAGAAGTGCTCACTTAAAAAACACATGGCGTTTGAGGATTTATGAATACATGTGCACAGCCCAAAAGGTAGTTTGGGCTGAAATAGATGGCACTCAACCACTTCCTATAGAAGTAAGAAAATGTGTTAATTGTATTTAATATAGTTTATTACACTGTAGTCAGCACAGGCCATCTGTCCACAACAGCTGTCTCATGGTGGTTTCTGCAAACCAACTAAGTGTATATATTTTAAGGGAAAGTACAATTGAAAAGAGCAAAACAGCCCACAATGACTTTGCTACATGACAATGCTGCAGTAAGTAAATTCTTAAAAAAGTATACCAGCAAGGATAAACTCTCTATAAAATTTTCTCCTCGTGCAAGAAGTGATTTTGTTTAGAACTCTATATTGATAAACCACTTGGCTGACAAATAACCATGAGGGTTTGTATTGACTGAAGACAACAAAACAACAACCAAACTACTTTCCTTAATATATAATATTCATATTTAAACCTAAAAGTGTGTTTGAGAAGACTTGGGAGCAATAGCAAGAGAAAAAGCAAAAGATGAGACCATCTGTCAGAGACCTAGAAACTATGGTGGTGAAATGGTTTGAAGACACTTTTAATAACAAACATATTAAATAATTATTATGTTCTTAGTAATTCTGTGATTTATTCTACCTCTTTTATAGTGCAGTAAAGTCTCACTTGTCACACATACATCTGTTACAAATGCATTTTTGCTTGGCAAAGAGCAAAGACATTGCTGTGTTGATGGCTGTATTAAGGTCAGAATTTATTTTAAAAGGGTGGTTGTATTGAGATATTTTGTACTGGAGGCAGAAACTCCTGGGAAGATAGAGTTTTTAATATCTGACTAATATGGTTAATCTTGCTAATATCTTACTTCCTGAAAAATTCATCTAGATATCTGTAGATAAGGATGCAGTTTTCTTTAAGCAAATGAACCTTAACTAGTTTTAAAGAGAATTTAATAAAATGTGCTTTACTGTAGTCAGTGTGGCCTTATTTTAAGGGAAAAGCTGAGCCTAGCAGGTAACTTTGTTTTCTACTTTCTGAAGAAAGACACTAAAAGTTAAAGAGAATCCATTTCAATAAATATGTATTGAGTGCTTTCTGTGCCAGATGATTTTTAAGTCATTGTGTACATTACAGTGAACAGGGACAAAAATCCTCGCGCCTCTGAGATTGTGTTCAACTGGGGCATACAGAGAGACAAGAAAAAAATACATAATGCATAATCATTTATTATGCAGAATAAATCATACAGAATGTTAGCTGATGATAAGTGCTGTGAGGTAAATGAACCTGGGATGGTAGTTTTGGGGGCAGGGGATGTAATTTTCATTTGAGAAAAGACCTAAGGAAATGAAAGCACAAATCAGATAACAGATCAGGGTAAAGAGAGTTCCAGACAAACAAACAAACAAACAAAAAAAAAAAAAAAACAACATGTAAATGCTCTGAAGTTCAATTTGACCTCGATGTTCATAAGTAGCAAAGGAATCTGGAATTAGAAAGTATGAAAATGCCTTGATGTAATTTTCTCTTGATAAAATATGACAAAATTCGTAAGTACGAGTCAAGGAATCAAGTAGATTCATTTAATAAACTGGAATATTGAATAAGATTTCAAGTTACTTGTCTAAACAATTTAGTTCATAGCCCATGCAACATTTTAGACCATTTTGAAATATTGCTCAAATATTATTCCCCTTATCCCTACTCCATGAGGAAAGTACTTATGTATTATTTTGCATCCTTATTACTATTTATGATTACACAGGAGATAAGGCAAACTATGCAAAATATTTATGGACTTCTTTATTTTCCATTAATCAAAAAAGAATGGATAGTGTCCAAAATATCAGAGAAAATAAGAAGGGAAATATCTAAAACATCATGAATTCATTTATTCTTTTCAACATATGCATTGAGTTACTGTCATACGTCAGCAGCATGTTAAGTGTTGTAACCATGGTACTATAAAAAGTACATAATTTTGTACTTAAGAAGTTTACATTTTAGTGAGATGGCCATGTATTCTATGAAAGAAACCAAGATAATTTGAAAGAATATTCTATGGAAACATGCAGTGGTAGGAAACCTTTTGTCTTAGAAATCAGGGATGAGCTCAGAATAAAGAAGGTATTAGTCAAAGAGAAAGTGATTGAATACCAAACAATGCCAATATTTCTACTCTGAAAGTTGACCACAGTTGGATAAAGTAGATATCCTCAATAATTCTGAAAAACACAGTTCAGTACAGTAGTGAGAGTGAAAGGTTTAAATATGTTCATAAGCAAATGGAGGCAAAGAAGTGAAAAGTGAGAATGTAGATAGCTCCTTTAAGGAGTTTTGTAATAAATGGTGATGAAAAATGAGGTAGGGCATGAAGGTGGCATGAAAGTGATTCATTTTTCCAGATCGGATTTATATAACTTTTTTTTCTATGTTTATGACCACATTTAAAAAAAATTGATGATAGGGCACTAAGAGGGGTCAATGACCAAATGGATTTCATTATGTAAATGAGATGGGAAGAATTTAGTAGCAGTGGAAGAGTTGGCATCAGGTGACAGCACTATTTATTTATCTAGAAAGCAGAGTACCCGGCTTCTGAGATGGGTAGATTCATACATGCAGGAAAATCAAGAGTTAATCTTCCAATTTCTTCAAGTTCCTCAATGGGAAAAAAGGCAGGATTACCAGGTCAGAACGACAGGTGACAGAGTGTTGGTGAGATAAGGAAGACATGATGTGAAGTAGTTGCTGAAGGGCGGGCCTGTTCAGGGACTCAGTGGCAGATGCCATGAAGGTGGGGTGTGGATTGAACCAAGCACTGGAGTTTCATCAGGTGAATATAGTGAAGGAAGAGCATTGCAGGAAAATGGAAGCTCCATACAATGAAAGATGATGGGAGTCTTGGTCTGGTTTGTGCTGCTGTAACAGAATGCCACAGACTGGGTAATTTCTAAGGTACACGCATTGATTTCTCATGTTTCTGAAATCTGTGGAAGTCGAAGATCAAGGTTCTAGCATCAAGTTGAGGCCTTTCTTATTGTGTCTTCAAGCTAGGACATGTTTTGTGAACAAGTGCTACAACTACTCCTGGACCTTTTTTGGCAATAAAAACATCCTGACAGTGCAAAAAAAAAAAAAAAAAAAAAAATCTTGAAAATAAGCACTGAAATGAGATTAGGTAAAACAAGCTGAGTTAGATAGCAGAAGAAAGCAAACTCACTCTCATAAACCCCCTTTGTAAGGGCTCCAATCCATTCATGGGAGAAGAGACCTCATGATCTAATCACTTCCCAAAGGTTCTACTATCATCCTCTTGGTGATTCAGTTTCAACATTAATTTTGGAGAAAACACCACATTCGAACACAGTGTTGAGCCATAGACTATAACATTTATAAAGACAAAGGGCATTAGATATTACAGAGTTCTGTAAATAACAAGTGTAGTCCTGTCAATGGGTAATACTTGTAAATTCTAGTGGCATCTACGAGTTATGGCAGAAAGGATACTAAAAAGAGAGAGGTGGAAAAAATAGAGGTGGTACTTAAAGAACAGAATGTTGTAATTGAGACTATGGTGATACACTTATTGGTATTTTTAAGGATCAGATAATGACCAAGCCACCAGATTCTTGTCATTGAAGGAAAGTAAGTCAAAGAATTATGCAGCCGAAGTTTCAGATGCATGACCTTGGAGAATTTTGAAATCATTACTAATTATGATTGGACTGATTTTCAGAAAGATTAAATGAGTCAGCAACAATTTATATCCAGCTCCATGTTGTGAGATAAAGCTCTCCCACATGTAAATTTGAGACTAGTTTCAGATGATTTTGTCTCTAATACTATAAAGACAAAATGAGGGGTGTCTCAGTGGATGCCACAAGCCCTTATCTGACATCAATGAACATGTTTTCCTTGGTAAACATTTAGGAATATGATTTCATTGTAAAATTCCCTCCATATGCAGAGCAAAAAAATCCACATGTGCTTCAAATTTATTGAGCTCTTTCATTCCGATGTAGGCTTCGTCCTGTCCAGAGTTCAGAACCTTTTGGAAGTGTGCTAATTCTCATCACTGGAGGAATAGGAACGAGGGTCTGGAGGCATATTCATTCTCTGCAGACAAGAGGTGGCCTGACTATCCCACTGGCAGTAGACAGTGGCCTTCACAAGGATAGAAGGATATAGTATTTGTGGGAGGCATCAGTAATTTCTAGTTTTTTCCAAATGTTCATTTTGTAAGAGCTAGGAAAATCAATAACGTTTGCAATGTTTGAGAAATGAAGTGTTTAAGGTAATCCTTCTCACCCTTAATATTTACAAATTGTTCATACTTCTGTACTAGGAAAGATTTTTTTTTTTTTTTTTTTTATTCCATGGGTTATCCCTACTAATGAGAAATGCACTGTTAAATAATTGTTTCATTTAGTAAAAGCTTATAATCATTTCCTAGAGTCCTAATAAACTTTTTCTATAGTTTTCTTGTTTATAACTTATTTTTGTTTTTGTTTTTGCTGTTTGTATTTATAATGTATGATATTACCAAATTAGAGAGAAATGGGCTTATAACTATTCCCGAATAAGACTTGGGATAATATGAAAAGAATGCATTTCTACATATTATCTACCCTTTACCTCATAAGGGATATTTCAGCTAGGTACTGGAGTAAAGCAAAGAAAGAGCTGGGACTAGGACAGGTTTTGTGCCTAAGTGCTATGACTATATCTGAATCATTTCTTTAGCATTAAAAACATCCTGATAGTGCCAAGAAAAATACAACTTCAAAACAACCATGAAAATTGGATTAAATACAACAAGCTGAGACGTGAGAACATCTCTGTCATAAAAATACCCATCAGTGATCAATGTAATACTAACAGGAAATTAAATCTCCTGTATGTCTGCTTTATCATATACTAGGTTCTCCAAGTATATAAGTATGAATATTTTATGGCTGTGAATATTTTTTCTTACATAAATCATGTTTTACAAAATCATGTCTTACAAAAATATTTTAATTTTGTGTATGTGTTAATGTATATAGCATCTAGTATACACTTTCTCTACTAGAAAGGGAATTGGGAGAGTAAATTTCCCTATTGATCACTATTACCAGAAACTTTTCCAAAATTTTGTATTACTTTATACTCCTACTATTAATATGTAACAATATCAAGTTTCATACAAAATTTTGAAATGTTTAATATAAAAATATTAAAAATTTATATTAAATTATTTATTCTAAATCTTTGCCAATCTAAATTCTGTAAATATCAACCTAAATTCTGCAAAATATATGTATGTATATGCATATCAGTTATTATTACATAAATATAAAATTATGATATGGAGGTCACATATTCCAAAATTTATCACTTATTTTTCTGTTTTCTGAGTATTTAGGGCTTATTTTATTTTTTGTGCTGTTGGCATTATCCTTACTTATTAAAGCAATATGTATATGGCATGTTTTTTTGGTCTTTAATTGCAAATGTACTTTTTTCAGTTTATTGTTATATTTATTTATAGGAATTTCCCCCATCAACATTAAATTTTTTTTTTTCAAATTTGATTTATCATTTTTTATGTTAATGGGTGAATTTCAAGTTATATGCATAAAAGCCTTCTCTATTCCAAGATTGTTTTACATTTTGATGATTTTTGTCTACTAGTATATTTACAGTAAATAATTTTTGGTAACATATAATTCACAATTCCATTTGTATTTTATTTGGTGTTAAAATAATTTTTTGTGTTGTTGTAAATGATTACTTGATTGTTAAAAAAGTTTAATACATGATTCAACTTTTTGTCACTGATGCAAAAAAACACACTTATTTTTAAGAAAAGGCTCTATATTTTCCACTGATTTGTATATATACACAGATATAAATAGATGATATATAGATGTGAATATAGATACAGATATACTAAAAATATTATAAATACTTAAATAAGTATACATATGTATATAAAATGGCTAGTATTTGAGAATTCTCTGTTCAAAAAAATTTTAGTCCCTTCAAATGTTTGTTTTCCAATATGAAATTTAGTAAAGTTTTGTCAAGTTTTTTTTTTCTTCACAGCTCTAATAATTTACATTCCCACAGACAGCGTACAGGGTTCCTGTATCTCCACATCCTTGTCAACATTTACTGTCTTTTCTTTCATTGACAGTAGACATTTTAGCATTTACTAGGTGATATTTGATTGACTGTTGTTTGATTTGCATTTTTGTGATGTTGAGCACTTTTTCAAGTTTTTTAGCCTTTGGAAAAAATATTTATTCAGTTCCTTTATCTGTTTCTAAATTTCTTTCATTTTTACCATTGAGTAGTAGTTTGAGTAGCTTGTATACTTTAACCCCTTACAAGATGTACAATTTATAATATTGTCCTCCATTTCAAAGATAGCTTCTTCACTCTGTTAATTGTTTTCTTTGCTATGTGATATAATCATATTTCTCTCTCTCTCTCTTTTTTTTTTTTTTTTTTTTGCTTTTGTTGCCTGTGTTTTTGGGGATTATATCCAAAATATCATGAGCAATACCAATGTCAAGAAGCTTTTTCTCTGTTTTGTCTTGAAATTGATTTATAGTTTCAGAACTTACATTTAAGTCTGTAATCTGTTTTAAGTTTATTGTTATATAGGGGTAAGATAATGATCCAAATTTAAATTTCCACATACAAATATCCTGTTTTCACACTTTATTATTTTCTAAAAAACTAATTCTCATATCTTTTGTTCTTTTTCATTTACTCAATTCTGGGAATCTTATTTTGTTTTTTTCTGTCACCATACATTAGAATGCATCCAATCCTAGCTTGATGGTTTTTACAAAGTATCTGGACATGTGAGCGAAATTATGGAAAGAAGCAGAGGATATTGAATAATGGATTATTCTCTGAAACTCAATTCTCAATAACTAGTGTTGTCAACTAGCTTTCTGTCCTCTCATGTATAATTATTCCCATTACCAAATACCTGAGCACATATTATAAAGCAGATGAAATTGATTGCTGTAGCAAATTCTATGCTTACTTTCTAGGGGAAAATTATCATGAAAATATTGCCATAGAGACTAAGTTCTAAATGTCTGCTGTTCGTAGTCCTTACTGTTTGAGAAATATTGTTGACATAAATCGCTCACTACATCTTTTGACCATAACCTTGAAATCCCAAATCCTATGATTTAACAATATTCTTTTGTAAAACCAAAAATATTTATTTCCATTTTATAATTCTTAAAAATAATAAAATTTTATATCCCCAAACACTGTAACACACCTGATAACTCTTGGCTGATTTGTTGAGCCCTGGATGGCATCTCATCTTAGATATTCTTCATGGAATAGTCAATCTAAATGATAGTATGCAATCTTTTTGAGATCCTTCCAAAACTGCATGTTTTTTCTAGAAAATGAAATTTACAGCTAGGGAGCCCAGAAGATGTGAAGTAAACACAAGGGCATTGAAGAGTGACACTCGAGTTTGAATGATAAGAAAAAACATGTGTTCGTGGCAGATTTTTCCTAACACGATACAAGGAAGAGGGTTAGTGTATGCTTTGGGGGAACTAAATCCATTGCTTAAGTTTTAAAGTGTGTCTACCTTATGCTCTACAGACATGTCTAGCCCATTTAAAATAACTACAAATGTGATAAGCATACACAGATCTCATTATTAAATCCTTACACGGTTTCATTTCACATAATTTTTGCATTACACTCCTCCATTTATTTAGTTAACATCTTTGCAAGTCCTTTAATTTAAGACAGAGACATAAGGTACACGACTGCTTTTATAAAGCTCACCTAAAAATAAATAAATAGATCAGAAAATGATAACTCTAGACTGAAATAGTATGTTGCTAAGTGGACAAAGAGGAACATGTAACATATTCACGTTGGATATTAGACATACGGAGATTTTTTTTTTCTGCAGCAAAAATAAGAAAGAGAACAAGTTGGTGTCATCAGCATCTTTGCAATATTTGAAATAGGAGATGTTTTGTATATCAGGAGGTAAATTCCGTGCTTCCAGTTCAATTATTTTTTCTTTTGAGGATGTAAATATTTAAAAAAAATTGACTTTAAACTAAATTAAAAATTTAGTTTGCAAATTAAAAATTATTATGGCCTTTTTTATAACTTTCTCAATAATCAAATTATTTTACATATAATTAGCTAATTTTTTATATTGTTGTAGTAGAAGGGATAAAGGAAAATAGGAATAAGAAACTTAGGTATTTTAGTAACTCTTACATAAAGGGTTTCTGAGAAGTAAAAGTCTGACAGCTAGTATTCTAATTACTTTCTTCTGATTCGGTTAGTTTCTTTTTAGCATAACTACAATATACTAGTGTTTACAGTGCTTTAAGTATTATATGTTGTGTAATTTCTGAATATTAGATATCAGAGAGATAACTTTTTGACCAATAACACAGAGATATCAGTAAATCATCAGTATGAGGTCTGACAATTAAGTTGGAGAACTTGCCACTGTGTGCGTACGTCAGCAGCACTGTACACATAACTGGGTAAGGTTTCATCACCTGAGTATGTTAGAGTCTCATGTTTGTGTTCGTGTCAGCATGTGGCAGTGTCTTGCCAAGTGGCATTAATGATTGTTGTTGTTGTTGTTGTTGTTTTATGTGCCATCACAAGAATGGCAACACTTGAATTAGAGCAATGGATACACATATTTCTTGTTAAGCTTGGCAAGAATACAAGTGAAATGTGGGACATTTTAATTCCAGTTTATAGTGATAATGCCGTGACAAGATAGCACTACAGAAATGGATTAAAGGATTTTTTCTGAGGAGAGGAAAAGCATCATAGATGAAAAGCAGTGAGGATGGCCAGTAAAGAGAAGAATTGAGGGGAAAAAATGACAAAACTTCCCAAAATGTGCATCAGGATCACCAGTTGACTCTGAGAAGCATAACAGAACAAGTAAACATCAACAGAGAAACAGGAAAATCTTAACTGAAAATCTTAACATGAGAGGTGTGTGCAAAAATGGTCTTGGATGGCTCATCCACGAACAAAAGCAAAGGGGAGTCTGAGTGTGCCATGGCCTTTTGTAGAGGCAGGACAATGTTTGTGGCCATGTTATCACTGGTGATGAAACCTGAGTGTACCAATATGATTCTGAAACAAAGTATTAAAGTGCATAACGGAAATCATTCAGTTCTCCACAAACCATTTCAGTCAGTCCAAATCAAGAGTCAAAACAGTGCTGCAAACCTTTTTTGATATTGGAGGAAATGTTCTTTAATAATTTGTACCAACTGAGCAAATAGTTAACCAAGTTTACTATTTGGAATTGCTGAAAATGTTGAATGAAAAACTGAAACAAAAACAACCAGAACTTTTTACTGGCAACTCACAGCTCTTGCATTATGACAATGCACCAGCTCATACAGCATGGTTTATGATGGAGTTTTTAGCCAGTAAACAAATAACTGTATGGGAACAACTCACTTGATCTGTCCCCTAGTAGCCTTTTTCTTCACCCAAAGGTAAAGAAAACATTGAAAGGAAGATATTTTGATGACATTCAGGACATCGAGGCTGATACAATGACAGCTCTGGTGGCCATTCCTGAAAAAAGACTTTTAGTATTACTTTGAAGGGTGCATCAGTGCATAGCTTCTTAAAGGGAATACGTCAGAGTTGATGGTAGTGATATTCAGCAGTCAAGAATGGAGTACTTTTCGAGGATGTATTCATGAAGTTAATTGTCAGACCTCATACATAAATAGTTCAACAATTTTGGAACAACACACTTTGAAAATAATCCTTGCTTCCATTTTAGACCTAGATACTGAAAGTGCTCACTTTGTTCATGAATGTTATAAGTGTTTGTATATGTCCTCACACACATTACTGCCTTTTTGTTAGCTGTCATCATACTCACCCCAACTTCTGTGAGGTTAAATTCCCATTTATCTTTAGTTGATCTTAGTTGAAGCCTTGCTTAGATTACTGGGTATTTATATCTGTATGTTGTGACCATGATTTAGTTCCAACCTTAACAGGTTTGTTGCAATCTTGTCTCCATTAATTTTTTTTTTTTTTTTTTTTTTTTTTTTTTTTTTTTTTGTGCTCCTTCTGCTCTTTTCTTGATTTCAACCCAGAAAATTAAATGGCTAACTAGGGAAACACATCCTATGTTTTAATGTTACACAAGGTAGCTTTTTTTTGCATGTAATTTTTAACCTGTTGTTCTTATTTTCAAGGAAATTTGCATTATGACTCTGCCCTTCCTTCTCAAATGCCCATCTGTTCCTACTGTTTATTTCCAGACTTAAATAGTGAGTGACATCATTATAATTTCTATGGCAACCAACTGCATTGACATTAAAAGATGATACAGCCTTCAGATAGTATAAAAACAGCAGAAGCTTGTGAACTGTTAAAAACAATCTCTTCTGTTCATGCAAATGTCTTTAATAAAAAAAGGGAAGGATTTACCGTAACTCTTTGAAGGCATACGTATTCTGAGGCTCCAAAATTCTTATAAGAAACTCTTTTATGTGCTAAATATTTTTAACTTTTCTACCTTGATATTTTCTCAAATCCTTTAGAAGCACTCTATTTTTCTAATTTTGGAATGAGAGATAATGAGAGTATAAAGCAGTATTTTAGAATTCCATTTTAAAATTGCAATATAGTAACTTAACATGTTTATACAAGCATCTTCTAAGTGTTCAGTATAAGATCATAGATAATTAGGTACTTACAATGTGGAAGATTCAGATTGTGTTGTAAAGAAGTCTCAGAAACCTAGGGGAGAAGAGTTAAGATTTGAAACTGAGATGGAGTTGAAGAATTTGGTGGTCTGAGACACTCTCAGTCAATTCTTTGGTTTAGTTAGATTATAGTCAAGGCCACAGTGTGTGTGTGTGTGTGCGCACACGTGCATGTGTGTGTAAGACAGACACAGGATATTATGCAAAATGATAGAAAACATGAATAAGAAGGTTAAAATCTTGAAATGGAATCTGTGATGCACCACTCAGATCTCCCACTCAGTCAAGCATCCTCCTGGCTTCCGGGAATATTGACAGACTGACACTCTCTAATGAGTGTCTTTCCAGGAACTGCTCTCAGCAAAAAAGAGCTGTCACATCTAACATCACCCTATACTCCACTCCAGCTTTAACTTTGTGGCTGGTCCTTGCAAAAGTATAGATGCCCACATATCTCTGGGACTGCTAAGAGAGAAAAGGTAGTATATTTTAAAGGAACTGTAGGAACTAGCCAATATTTACCAACAGGAGCCAAGGGAATACGGATGGGACTGCATTTTAGGGGCTGAATTATGGCAGAGATGAATATAAAGCTAGATAAGGAAGAATCTATCCATATGTGCTTACTCTCTTACGCTGTAGGGTTTGACACTCTGGCAACAACTACAAGAAATTAGATTTGAATACTACCTTATGGTCCTCGGCAGCTTAGTCGAAATAGCAGAAATTTCAGACTAAATAGACTATTGTGGTTTCCATGACCTAAAAAGAGTGGGGTACTTGCAGACTTAGACCATTGAAAGTGAGGTAATTGATCATCTTTCACAGCGATGTTAGTCTACAGTAAGGGAAGTCTGGAACGAACACTTGAGAAAGTACATGAATAACAGGCCTCTGGTTCAGTGGCAGAGATGAGGAATGGGGATGAAAAAGGTAATTTATAGCACTACACTTGTTGAACATTTTCACAAGAAAGTGGATAAACTGACTCTTTAGGGAATAGTAGAAAACTTTGTTCTTAAAATGCAATAGATCTGTGGCTCAGCACCTGTAACTCAGCAGCTAGGGCCCCGGCCACATACATTGGAGCTGGCGGTTTCGAACCCAGCCTGGGCCTGCCAAACAACAGTGACAACAACAACAACAACAGCAAAATAGCCATGTGTTGTGGCAGGCACCTGTAGTTCCAGCTGTTTGGGAGTCTGAGGCAAGAGAATTGCTTAAGCCCAAGTGTTTGAGGTTGCTGTGAGCTGTGACACCAGAGCACTCTACCCAGGGTGACATACTGAGACTCTTGTCTCAAAAAAAAAAAAAAAAAAAAAAAAAATACAATGGATCTGAGTGGAGCAAGGGCTTGAGGAGAATCTTTCTAGGTCACTCAGACTAACCCTCTAGGACTGAATCATTCATTTCCCCAGACACTCGATGTGTTGAAGGCTGACAGTTTACAGCTGACTTGTCCTCCCAGAATTTCTGCCTCTGTAGAGACTACAAGACCTCCCTGGGGCACCCTAATTACATGAATAACTATTTCATACCACAACATAAAGAAGGAGCTTTCCTTTCTGAGGGCAGGATAACTCTGAAGGGCAATCCTAGCTCTACCATGCTCCATCATGTTGGCCAAAGTTTGCACAACTGCAGGGCAGTTTACCTTTGTCCTCCATATAATCCTTTCTTTACTCCCTTATAGAAGTAGATTTCAAGGACACTTCCCTCATGTATCCAATAAGCCTCCCACATGAAAATCCAATCAGCTTAATCTAAGAAAAATGTCCATAAAGTAAAAGTCATTAGCGGAGTATGTCATGACGTAGTTGTTTTCTGTCACTTAACTCCAAGAGACGTATTATAGAGTGGGATTCTTACATTGGATGAGAGTTTGAATTCGTAACCTCTAAATGGCCTCCGAGTTCTAAATTAATCTGTTAGATTCCCTACATGCATGCATGCACGTGAGCACACACACACACACACACACACACACATATGCACACATAGTCACACACTCACTGGACATACATTAAATTCAAACATTTTTCTATGCATGTTACAGTAAGAATGACACCTTCATATAGGCTAAGAATATTCTTCTTTTTCACAACATTAAGCTTAAATCTAAACAAATGGGATTATAGAATGGTGAATTTGGATTAAGTAAATAAATATATGATTAAAGAAAGGAAAAATCATGGTTAAAGGTAAATTGGTATATAAACACCCAGAAAACGTAAAATTGTGTTAAATGATAATCACATGCACTTTTAAAATAATCTTTTATTAGCATTTAAAATCAGATTTTACTTTTTTTTTTCCCCTTCTCTTCTCATATGGGTTCAATTTTCAGCACTTTTTTATTTTTTTTAGTCATGCCTCTATAAATGTAGTTAACTACATGATTAATAAAATCAACTTTGAAGATGAAATTTAAAGTTCAGTTTTCTTAATAGAAGAAACTAATGAAAGAAAATGAATTAGGACTTCACAGCCATGGGACCTGCTTGCTGACACAATATATTTTGCTTTACATGTTCTTTTCAACAAAATAGTCATTTCTTTTCACACTATTGAAATACTATTGACATACTATTGAAAAGATGTAATATTTAATTCCATGTCTACCCTTGCTCATAACAGTTATATTTAATCCTCAGGCACTTAAAAAATACTTGATATGCGAAAATCATTATCTTATAGTTAGAATTACTCAATAAAACATAATGCGTAGAATTTCCAATTTTCTTAAATGCATGTATTAGAAATTATTATATTGTGTTAAAACTATTTATATCAGCTTTTTATTATTTTAATTTTCTTGTTTTTGTAAACTGTTGATCTCAAATTAAACACACACATATGTATATGTAGCTATACTTAATTATTATAAAATCCTTAAAGTAACAAGGAAAATCTTTTTCCTTAGCTAAAATATTTTTTCCCTTCTATCAAGTTTAGTAAAAGTTTTGAAAGAGCACTTAAGCCAGTGTCTTTTTTGAGCACATAATTATCTCTTCTGCCTTTCACCAAATTTCACTTAGTGAGGATAAATAAAGAATGTGAGGAGAAAATATAAAGATAGGATCGTATTGATGAACTATTCATACATTTCTATAGATTTTTATGAAGAATATATTTCATTAATATGGCAAAAGCAAAACCTGAAAACTATTTTTTGTTATGAGTCTTGTCTTTTCATTACGGTTTTAGAAATGAAGGAATAAAATTAGATTGTGATAGTGCAAGTGCAGAAGATGGCAGAGTGAAGAGCACCAAGATTCTGTATGTATCTTCGAATCTACTGAAGGCTTTAAACATACAGGGGAAGACTTTGATGGTAAATGTCAGTGAATTTGTGTCAATTATAGCTCTTGGCAGAGGAGCACAATGCTGGGTTTGAGAACGGGGTTTCTGGTCCTTAGTCCCAGGCAAATCCATAATGAAACTGCAAGAAAATTAAGATGGAAAACTTAAAAAGTAAGAATAGATGTGGTGCATAAAGAGATTTCTCTACCACACAGTAGTGTAGGAACAGTAAGGTAAAGCTTGATCAATGCCCATAAATGAGCTTGAAATAGACACAAGCTCCAACAAACATGAAAAGGCCTGGAGGACAAACAGAATGGTGTCTCATGGTGAGCCACTTGGATAACCGTGACTGAGTCCCACACAAAATATAACACTAGACAGCTCTGGAATTGCATATGTGGATGAATGACTAAAAAGAGATAAGAACAATTATTAAGTTACAGAACAGAGATTGTAAACATCAATAACCACTCCAAATACTCTCAGAGTTCAAATAGACAGCAACTGTGAAATAAGAAAATCCTCAAATTGACACAATTTTAAATTCCTACTACCCTGGAGGTTCGTAGGCTCAAAATAAAAATTATATTAATTTTTTAAGTAGGCTGATTATATACTACAATGGTGAACTGAGATCCTGTCCCTATTAACAATAACAAACAGATAATGTGAAAACAGGAATATGAATCTAGGCTCCTACATCACTCTGTGGTTTATCTCTAATTTACTTATGTCCAAAGTCAAAAGTTAACGATGTTCAAACAAATGTGTCTAGCATTTTGGGCTATAGAGTCAAAGAAATAGCCCCTGTTACTCATCTATTATTTTTGTATCCCAAATGATATAAAACTCAAGATAAAACAAAACAAAATAAACAAACAAAATACCTCTGGGTCACAGAGTAAACATGTTAAGCTTGTGGAAAGAAGCCTATGCTTTCTTTTATGTCTACTTCACTCTACCATGATGGCATGAAAACAGCAATAGGTAATTCCTAAGTGAATGAATGGGTGTGGCTGTGTTTCAGGACAATTTTATCTATGGAAAAGTGGGCTGAATTTGGCCTGTGGGCCATAGTTTCTCTAGCCCTACTGTAGATTGTTGTTTAATTTCATTAAGTTTATATCAAGTTCAAGCAATAGATACAATCGTTTAAAAAACCTGAGGATCATTTTTTCTTCATTTAAAAATGTCTTACTATATCATACTTTTACATGTTTATTCATAAAAGTAATCCATCTTTGTTTATTAACTCAAATAATCTTCAAAATTTAGATGAAATTATTTTATAGTTGCTAAATCAATGATAAGTGCATGTGTCTTGAAGGCAATTGTAAGTGGAAAGATAACTTCTATAAATTGTCAGTCAGAGAAAAAGCAAAGGCAAAAGAAAATATGTAACTTAGAGATGTCTTTTGATTATACTGCAACTTAATGAAATTTTTGTTTTCATTTTAACTATGCAAGTGTATACTTTTTCATTAATTGAAAGGAAAATTTCTCTGAAATGCTGAATTTAGATCAAATTTCTATACATTTTACAATTAAGCGACTGCTTTGCAGAATGTATTTCTTTTTCACAATTAACATCATTCATAATGAACTGTTAACAAGTTGTCAATTTCTAGTGTGTGCTAAAGAGCTACAGTAGTCTTTGAGGAATTCTACAAGTAGAAGTATGTTAGATCCCCAAAACATGAACAAATGTATTATTCTAAGATTTATAATTGCCCAAATTATAATAACCCTTTGAGTCAGTCATTTATAAATTAATAAATTATAGTTATTAGCAGTTTTCTAATAGATCAATTTATAAGTATTTTTAATTGAACAGCACTACTATTTCTAACATGACTTATAATTTTAAAACTATTGAAGGTTATTTATTAAGAAATTACTCTGTCAGAAAATGTATTTTTGAAAGTTATAATCTATTGGAAATGACTCTGAGATGTGAGATATTTTTAACTTTTACAAGTAATACTTTGATAAGTCTTGGGGTTGAGGACAAGCAAACCCAATGTAAGAGATTTTATTTTAAGCATCTATAGAAAAGTACTTGAAACAAATTAAGTGGAATTGGTTTCTCCTAATTCAGACTTGCAAATAAAGCACAAATTTCTGAATTAGGAAAACCAAATACTATATATTTTAATTTTAAAATTTTCTTTATTTTTAATTATTACGAGCACATAATAGTTGCATATTTTTATAAGGTACATGTGATTTTTTTGTTACAAGTGTACAATATGAATTAAATCAGGTTAATTGAAGAATACATCATCCCAGGCATTTATTATTCCTTTGTGTTAGGATCATTCGCATTCCACTCTTTAGGTTATTTTAATGTGTATCCTAACAACAGTTGATCATTGTCAATTTGTTGTATTATCAAATATATATTGCTCATTGTATCGAATAATCTGATTATGTTTTTGTACCCATTAACTATCTCCATTTTATTCCCTTTCTGATACCCTTCTCAGATAGTGGTAAACCATCATTCTGCTCTGTATCTCCATAAGATCAATTATTTAGAACAACAGAGATTTGTCTTTCTGCATCTGGTTTATTTTACTTAAGGTAATATTCTCTATGTTCATTAATATTGTTACTAATAGCAGGATTTCATTCCTCTTTGTGGCTATATAATATTCCATTGTGTGTGTGGACCATGATTTCTTTATCCATTCATCCCTTATTAGAAATTTGTGTTGAGTCCAAATCTTAGTTATTGTGAATCATGGTACAATAAACATGGAAGTACAGATATCTTTTTGATATACTGAATTCCCTTGCTTGGGATATATACCCAGCAGTGAGATTTTTGGGTCACATAATAGTTCCATTTTTAGTTTTGTGAGAATCCTCCATACTGTTTCCCATGGTGGTTATGCTAATTTATGTGCCCACTAAACAATATACAAGAGTTTCTCTTTTTCCATATCCTTGCCAGCATTCATTATCATCCGTCTTTTTTTGTTCCTTTGAGGCAGAGCCTCAAGCTGTTGCCCTTGGTAGACTGCCTTGGCTTACAACTCACAGCAACCTCCAACTTCTGGGCTCAAGCAATTCTCCTGCCTCCCCTTCCCAAGCAGCTGGGACTACAGGTGCCCACCACAACACCCTGCTATTTTTTGGTTGCAGCCATCTGGATTCAAACCCAGACTGGATTCAAACCCACCAGCTCAGGTGTATGTGGCTGGCGCCTTAGCCACTTGAGCCACAGGCACCGACCCCTCTGTCTTTTTAATAAAAGCCATTTTATGTTGGGTTACATCATATCTAATTAGTTTTTATTTGCATTTCTCTGATGACTGATGGTATCAAATATTTATTCATATACACGTTGGCCGTTTGTATGTCTTCTGAGAAATTCCTATTCAAATCCTTTGCCCATTCTTTGTCCAATCTTTAAATTAGATTATTTTATTTTCTCCTGTTGTTTTGTTAGAACTCACATGTATTATTGCCACTAATCATCTGTCCTATAGGTAGTTTATAAGTATCTCCTCCTGTTCTGTGGGTTGTGTCTTCATTGTTTCCTTTGCTATAAATAAGCATTTTGCATTGGGTGCCTATACTTTGGAGCATTACTCAAGAAGGCTTTGTCCAGACTGATTTCCTAAAGCCTTTCCTTTATATTCTCTTTTAGTAGTTTCATAGTTTCAGGTCTTAGATTTAATTATCTAGTCCATTTTGATTGATTTATGTATATGGTGGGAGAGTTTCATTCTTCCCTATGTAGATTTCTAGTTTGTCACACTATTGAAGAAACTGTCCTTTCCCTACTGTATATGTTCCTGGCATCTTTGTCAAAAAATAAATTCTTTATAGATGTGAAAATTTATTTCCGGGTTCTCTAGTCTGTTCCATTGATCTATGTGTCTTTCTTTGTGCAAGAACAATGTTTGTTTTGGCTACTACAGCTCTGCAGTATAATTTGAAGACAGGTAATGTGATTTTTCCAGTTCTTTTTGTTCTGGATAACTTTGACTATTTTAGGTCTTTTGTAGTTCCATATAAACTTAAGGATTTTTTTTTTAATTTCTATGAAGAATGTCACTGATATTTTCATGGGGATTTCATTGCATCTTTAGATTGCTTTAAATAATATGGACATTTTAATACTATTTATTCTACCGATGCATGAGTATGGAATATCTTTCCATTTTTGGTTTGTTCTTGTCATTCTCTTTCATCAATGTTTTGCAGATTTTATTATAGAGATCTTTCACTTCTTTTGTTAACCTTATTGCTAGATATTTTATTTTCTTTTACTTGTAGCTATTGTAAATGAGATAGCATTCTTGGTTTCATTTTCTTCTTGGAAATGTTGGCATGTAGAAATGCTACTGATTTTTGCATGTTTATTTTGTATCCAACAACGTTCCTGAAGTTTTGGTAACAGGGTAGGTCTCACAGAATGAGTTTGGTAGTATTTCCTCTTCCTTGATACTTTTGGAATTGTTCAAGAAGTATTGGTATTAGTTCTTCTATGAATGCTTTGCTTTGTAGAAATAATTGTGAATTCAGCAGTCCTTGTATCTTCTTTGATCAAGACATTTTATTACTTTTTTCTATCTCATTGCTTGTTATTGATTTATTTATGTTTTAGATTTATCCCTGATTTAATCTTGTAGATTGCATATATCTAGAAATTTATCAATTTCTTTTAGGTTTTCCAATTTACTGGCACATATATGTTCATAGTAGTCTCTAATGATTCTGTGTATCTCTGCAGTATCTGTTGTATTGTCTCCTTTCTATCTGATTTTATTTATTTGGGTTTTGTCTCCTTTCTTCTTAGTCTGGCTACAGATGTGTCAATTTTGTTTATCTTTTCATAAAACAATACATTTTGGGAAACTTTTGTATTTTTTTGTTTCTATTTCATTTATTTTTGCTCTAATTTTTATAACTTTTTCTTCTACTAATTGTGGGTTTTATTGTCTTTTGTTTTTCTAATACATTGAGCTTCAACATTAGGTTGTTTATTTGAAGCTTTTTTTTTTCCTTTGGATGTATGCACTTATTCCTATGAGCTTTTCTGTAACTATTTTGCTGTATCTGATAGGTTTTGCTATGTTGTATTTTTGTTTTCATTTGTTTTGAAATTTTTTAAATTTTCTTCTTAATATCTTCACTGACCTATTGTTCATTCAAGAGCATGTTATTTAATTTCCATGGTTAGTATATTTTCCAATGTTCTATTTATTCATTTCTAGCTTTATTCCATTGTGGTCAGAGGAAATACCTCGTATAAGTTCATATTTTTTAAGACTCATTGTGTGGTCTAACATATGACCTGTTTGAGAACCATCCATGAGCTGAGGGGAAGAGCATGTATTCTGCAGCTGTTACATGAAATGTTTTGTAAATATCTATTAGGTCAATTTTGTCAATAGCATAGATTATGTACAAAGTTCTTATAGGACAGGTCGTGTATCAATAAAATCCCTCAGCTTTTGTTCATCTGGTGTAGTCTTCATTCTTTCTTCATGTTTGGAGGACTTTTTTGTTTTGTATTAATGTAAGTGTACTTATGATTAGGTTGCATTGTTTCAGTTTGTAAGTTAATGTTGGAGATTTGGTTGAGTCCTTCACCCAGAGAGTATCCCATATGCCCTTACATTGTTCCCACTAGATGAGAACTTGCCGAACGCTCTCCCCCACTCAACTTTCTTGACTTTTATTATGTTTTCCTCTCATGTGTACCTGTAGTTGTTAATCTACTAGTGTCAAATTAGTATTGAGTGCAGGGGATGTTTGATTTTTCTATTCCTCAGATACTAAGAAGAATGTTCTCCAGATCCATCTGGGTAAATCTAAAAGATGTTAAATCTCCATTTTTCTTAATGGCTGAACAATATTTCTTGGTTTATATATACCATAGTTTATTAGTCCATTCAGGGGTTGATGGGTGCTTGGGTTGTTTCCATATCCTGACTATTGTGAATTGAACTGCCATAAATAAATATTTGAGTGCAAATGTCCTTAGTATATGATGATTTTTTTCTTTCATAGATACCTAGAAGTGGGATTTTTAGTCTACTTTTAGTTCTTTTAGTATTCCACATACTTCTTTCCTAAAGGTTGTACTGGCTTACAGTCCCACCAACAGTGCACATGTGTTTAGGTGTACCCTAAAATGAACAAAAGAGAACTCAAATCAGATCTTTAATTAAAAGACCGAGTTAAATAGGATAAAGCTTTTAATAACATGACTAACACAATTATTATTGGTCTACTAATAATACTATTTTTGTACAAATAACGCATCTGTGAAATGTGTCAAAACAACTATAAATTCATGTTAGATTGATATATGTTATAATCTCAAAGCTTTAATATTATAGTGTTATTCATGAAAATTCAGTTTTATAAAATTGGTAAATTTCATAATAATGTAATCTATTTTTGAAACATATAATTCCTTATATTATTAGATATATCAATTTAAGATATGCAGGTGAGTAGAAAATATAAAAGCTTTACTGTGTTTCATGATGTAGATGGAGGATTGAATTGATTCAGCTCAGTAGTCTTTTGGTACGGAATTATAAATAGTAGATTCAGATTAATTTAGGCATATAGAGTACAGTGTAAGGGAGACTATTTTTGTATAATTGCTCAGTGTTATTTATTCAATTGTAATGAGAAGTTTCCAACTAAAAATGTATCAGTATTATTACCTTTTACAAATGAATATGTAGAATAGCAAAGATGAGAAAACTGGGGAAGTTTTGTGGTTCTCAGATTTTAGGAAGATCACAATTTTCAGCTTAAGATAATTGGCGAACTGAGTTGAAGACAAGTGAGTTGGGGGTAAGTATGAAAACATTTAAATCTGTAAGTGTTATTCTAATATTCTGTATTATGTATTAAATACTATGGGTTATCCTGAATTACTACTTTATTATTATATTGTATACTTTTGTACAATTTTTGTTCAACTATTATATTGCTTTCTCCCTTATGAATTAGATAGATATCTATATGAATCAGGTAGTATTTGAAAGATGTCAAAGTGACCATAATGGTTTGTTTTTTACCACATTGCTTGGGTGCTGGCTATGCATTCTTATAAAATATGGCCTAAACTGTTTTCTGTGATAATTCTACATCACCTAATAATTCAATTTAAATTTTCATTTCTGATTTCTGGCAATACAGTTATCAATATATTATAATTTTACTATTTAAGAAACATTATAAATTCATAAAAAGCACTATTGAAGTGAATATTCAAATTCAAAAATCTAGGTATAAATAATATCACATTGTAGTAATATGTTGGACAGAATGGACCTAAGACATGTCTTACTTACCAAACATTTCAAAAGTCCAGGTGAAGTACAATAAAATATTTTAAATGCATGCTTTGGCTCTATAGCAGCAAAGGGAATTCCCACATGCTAGAAATTTAAAAATAAAGGATGTCATAACAGAGACCACAAAGTGAAGCTATAAAACTTCCGGGAATGCTTTCCTTGGACAGGTTTTTGACCTGTTAAGTTAAGGACATAAGTTAAGATGCTGAGCCTCAAATCTCTTTTTTAGTTTTGAGGTCAAATTCAAGTGTAGGACAGTATAAAATAGTTTCAGCCCTTGGCCCCACGGATATGCCAAGTAAGTGGGCTACTCCTGTTGGGAAGAGTATGGGGTAGTAAGAGTTTGCAAGAAAAGTGAAACTTTGAAACTCAAGTTATATTACATGCTGGCATGGGTCTACATGCACATTTACTATGTTATTTAGGTAACTTGAGATGAAGAGTCTATACAAGGAGATAACTCAGAAGACCAAGAGTATCGCTTAGAAAGAAAGTCTGCAGATTTCTTCACAATCTGTTACAAAACACAAAAGTAGGATCTCTCTCACTTTTTCCCCTCCATGGGAGGGAACCACTTCCAACTCTCTTTGAAAGATCTCTCTTTGTTACTCTAACAAACAACAACAACAACAACAACAACAAAAAACCCACAAAAGGAAACAAAATTCATGAGAGACAATCATCAGTAGATAAAACAACCAAGACATTTGACATCCAAAAGACAGATACTATATCAATATAAGAGATACTTTAAAATGTATGCATTATTGTATTCAAAATTATGTTAAAAATAGAATAGATAAAACAAACAAAAAAGAAACAAAAAATCTTAGAAAAGCTAAAAATTGAAATAAATAATAAATTTGGGTAAAATAAACACAGAGAGGTGAAAAGAAATTGCTCAAAGTTGAGATATGACTAAATTTGTAACAATCAGTATTTAATTTATTGTTTTTTGGATTCCAGTAGGGTTCTTTGGAGAAAAATGTAAAATTCTTACATAGTTCCTGGTACACATTGGGTGCCCAATAGTGATAGAGGTTATTGCTATGTGTTACTATTATCAAAATGTGCTGCAAATGATAAAAGGATGGTAACAGAGGATGGCATGAGAAATTCCTCTATTAATCTGTGATGAATTCCATACTCAAGGTGATTATGGATAATTACTTTTCAGAACAGACAATATGAATCTCAGAATTGAAGAAGCCCTAAATTAGACACATTCCAGTAATACTGCAGAATAGTCTAGATCAGCAGTTCTCAACCTGTGGGTCGGGACCCACAAGAACTGTATTAAAGGGAAGCGGCATTAGGAAGGTTGAGAACCACTAGTCTAGATGAAAGGAATATACTTTCAGGTACAGAGATATTAAATACAAAGGAATTACAATTAGAAGTGATGCAGGACAAAGTGGCACCATGACCTGCCTTAGCCCTGGAGGTGTTGATGCTGCTGTGTATGGAGGAACCAGCTTGCTGAAAGGGGCGGACACCTACAGGGGTGGTGGAAGACACTGGCACCTTGCTGTCTGCTCCCCACACACTTCTGACTGGTCAGTTTCATGGATGGCCTTGCTGTCTCCTCCAAGTGCACTTCTAACTGGAGTATTTCATGTAAGTTTCTGAGGCAGACCCTCGCCCTAAAAGTCAACATTGAGTTCTGGCATAACAACCCCCTGCCACTATATAAACCCCTGAGAAGAGAGCCTGAGGGCAGACCTGGAAGAGGGAGCAGGACAGCTTGTACCCAGGTTTGGTTTTTGTAGCTGTTGTAATTGTGGTTTCTGTGAATAACTCCTTACTTACCACTGATCCTGTGGTCTGTGGATTCATTCTTCGAATTGCGGAGACCAAGAACCTGACACTCTGGTATCAGAAGGCCTCTCAGTGTTTGAAAGCCAAAGAACAGTGGAATTTTTGTCTGTTAAAATCTATACTAAGTGTATTAAATTTCCCCATTGTGTCTAAATTTTATGTATCCTTTGGGATTTATAAAAGTGTTTATTTCATTCTTAATCAGTTAAGTCCACTTCTCTGAGAAGACATCCAGACTTGGATTATTTTATCATCTGTGTTTGTAACACCATGGTTTGCCAGGTGCCTGTGGACCTTTTTATGTTAGTTTTTGTTTCTGCTGGTTCTTATTCATTTTGCCTTATCTCTTAAGAAGGCTCTTAATCTTTTATTTTGAGTTGGACATTGTATCTGAAAAATTATACATGGGAAAAATGTACCTTCAGGAGTTTACCTTCTTTCACAGCTGGTTTTCCTTTGCTCCTGCTCAGCTGCTTACGGGCACAGCAATTCTGGACCATCTTGATAGAGTAACTGTAAGTGTTTTCCTGGCATAAATCTGATTTAAGCCTACTTTACTGGCAGACTAGCTGCCTTTGCATTTTTCCCTAATTTTCATATTCAATGGATAATTTAAAAAATGTCGTATTAAAATGAGCCAGGATAGATTGGGTAAATCTTCGTTTTTACTTATAACTTCAAAGGACATAATGATTTCAAAAACAGAACTTAGGAGGCCAGTAGAGTGGCCTTCTCACTCACACTGTGAATATTGCACTCTGGGAGGCCAAGGTCTGTGGATTGGGTGGATCGCTTGAGCTCAGGAGTTGGAGACCAGCCTGAGCAAGAGCAAGGATGTTTGTTTCATCTACTGATTGTCTATCATTATGTTTGTTTTCTTGTGTGTGTGTGTGTGTGTGTTTTGTTAGAATAATAGAGATCTTTTTCCCTCTCTCTCTCTTTTTTTTTTTATTTAGAGACAGAGTCTCACTTTGTTGCCCTCAGTAGAGTGCTGTGACATCACAGCTCACAGCAACCTCCAGCTCTTGGGCTTAG
>CAUYPK010085316.1:0-46133 GCA_963574355.1 Loris lydekkerianus | reverse complement strand
AAAACCTCGGGTCTCTCGTGGTGTGATAAGTAAAATATCTTTCCCGAACCCACCTATGGATCGAAACAACAGGCGGCGGGGGGGGGGGGGGGCCGCCGATATCCTGTAGGAGAAGAAAATACAGTGCAATTTTTGACTTTTATCATCATTAAATATTTGAATTTAATATGTTTTGTTAGTGACTTAAGTGTTATAAATCTCCTTAGAAGTATTCTGATTCCTTGCTGCTAAGGGACTTTGGCATTTTTTGTTTGTTTATTTCCCCAGTTGTTACATTATTTGAATAGAAAGCATGTTTATTGGAGGTTAAAGTGTTTCATACAACATTGTTTGCAGTTGAGCAAATATAAGTTGGTTTTGATTGAAAATGATAGAATAGTATATTGGGAATGAAATATGGTATTCTAATCTTCCTGAACAGATTTCACAATACTAAGCAATTCTAATGTTAATTTGTATGCAACAATGAGAACTTCATGCCAGTAAATTGGAATATATAGAACGATCTATGTATGTAGTAAACTACATATGCAAATTAAACTACTCCATCATGAGAAATGGTTTCTCATGTCAAGGCTGTGTGTTTCAGATCATGGAGTCTAGTAAGTGAAAAGCATTATTAGTTGTTATAAAAGAAAACTGCTTAAATAATCTATTTTAACTTTTTGTGCTTCATTCTTGCATTTACTTTAGTGGTTCCTCCCCACTTCTCCCAATCTTATTTATACCTGCCTCATCAAAGCTTAATTTCGTAAGTGTTATATTCAAATTATAATTGGATCTCTGTCTGCATATACCTCATAATTCCAAAGTTGTCTGTGTCCCTGGAAGCAGAGGTGGCCATATAGTTGTATAAGATTCCATTGTTTCACAGCCCTTGATGTGGAGGTTTGCCTTCTTCTGCCTAAGACTAAAGAAAGAATAAAAACATAAACATACTTTATAAAGTAGCAAACCAGAGATAGATTTATATGTTAGAAGAATGAACAAAGTAGACATGACTTCAGACAAGTAAAAACGAAGAATCAAGGACTTTGTAATAGCAAATGTAAAAAGACAAATAAAAAGACTTACTAAGCCAGGAAGACCCTCTCAAAGAGCTTTTCAACAACATCCAAACTGCTTTTAGCATGGATCTTATCTGAATACTTTCAGTCTGATCATAAAGATGTATTTCTCTTTTCAAAATTCAAAGAAAAAAAAAAATCAAAAATTTCACAGCCTACTAGAACCTAATAACTCTGGCTTAAAACAAAAGTTAAATTTCCAGTTTAAAAAAATATAATTTTTAGAGTAATAAGCAATTTTAAACATTTACTTCCCATTATTATTCTAGAAATGCTATTCTTAACTATTTTTAAATTAGGAAATGTAAAAAAATCCACATATGGTTTAACATCTTCTAAAAGAAAATATTACCTAAGTCTTTAAAGTGCTTTAAACCCTTCATAAATTCTGAAATGAGGAAAAAATAAATAAATAAATAAATAAATAAAACTGTGACTTGAGTGTTCTAGCTTAAAAAAATTGTTTTCACCAATCATCATTAATATAGTGATTTAAAATTCACTATGTATTTTTATATAAACATTCTCAGTTTTTCAATTGAGCTAGTGAATGCTATCGTTCAAATGAAACACAGAAAGAGCCTGGCTTAGCCTGAGACCTCGAAGTTGGGAAGTATGAAACTTGGATTCAATTCCAGGTCTTCTGTCCCAGATCCTTTGTCCACACCACCATACTGTCCACCCCTCATTCAAGTAACTATAGCTTTTGCTCCCTTTCAGCCCAGGAGAACATTGTACACCATATTTGACATTTCAACTCCTTTCTTTGAAGTGTTTCACGCTCTCTTGAAGTGTTTTCAGGCACAGATAGCGTTTCCTCACTTTTACACTCCCCTTTTATTTCAATCAACATGATGACCTTCATTTGTCCCTCCTGAATTTCATCACAATTAATTCTGAGAACTTGCGGAATTTCCTGAGGTTATTTCATACTCTCATTCTTCCACTCTAAAGTTCTGAAGATGTCACTGTCTACAACTTTTCAGCAAAATTAATGATCATGTTCACAATTAAATCAGCAAATAACTGATTAAAATGTTCACCAATAGTTCTAGAACCAACCACTGTGGAACATTACTTATGTCACCTGAACTTGGCAGTGGCCCATCAAATACAGCTCATTCAATAATCCTATATCTCTGTGCCGTAACCTAACAGTGGTTGAAACAAGACAATATATCCCAATTTATTGATGGCTGTTGGCATGCAGTGCAGAATTCAAACCTTTATGACATAAAACTGCTTTTCCCTCAATTTATCATGTCTGTCATTCTATCACAGATGCAATTGATCATAAAGGATATAGACTTTGCTGGTAATTAACAAAATGGCTATTCTATGCACACACCTTAGTCTCTTATCAAAATGCTTTACATAGAATGCTTGTAGATTATTACAACAAATATGATAGTAAGCCCAACTTTCACTATGCACATACTCTTCCCATTTTACTAATTGAATCATACAGGGTGGCCACAAAGTCAGTGTACAATTTTAAGTTGCATGCTATTTTAAGGTGCTCATGAACTTTATGGCCACCCAGTATTTGTAATGTGCATATGGTAAACATTTTAATGTACTTCAAAAAATAACAATTTGAAAAATGAATGAATTTTGTGTTTTTCTACTTTTGCATCACTAAATGATTGTTGGAAAAGTCAATACTTTGATTTACTATTATTGTTTATTGTATTTTATTATTCTAAATAGTAATGTCTGGGTTAGAAGTGATTTGGGAAAAACTTTCCTTTATTTTTACCTATTTACTGGTTCTTCAGAATTTAGATAAACTAAAACAGCCTACATGGTTAAACTCACAAATTATTCATGGATCTTTATCATTTTTCAATCATTTCAATTTAGTAGTTTAAGTTTAGGTGTATTTTCACTTATCAGTGAAGGAACTGAATCAGAGAGAATCAGAGTCAGCCCACCTCATACACTCCATGATCATCATAGGCTGCTTTTTGGCCAATACAGGTCTGTTTCTACAATTCAGTTCAGATGCTGGCCAACCTTGTAATTCACATCTTTCCTGGAACTTAATTAGACAATTGAACAACAATCAACTTATCCACTCACAGTGACCCTCAGGTTGGAAATGTCAATAATAATTCTGCTTTACACTAGCAAATTCAGGGTTGATTTAGAACTCTCAGTCTGCTTAGTGGAATACACCAAATGCACACTGCCTTCTTGGTTAATTTGCTACTGTACAAGAGTTTTACCATGTTTTTTCTTTTCTCATGTATTAACGTTTTGAGTAGAAAGTAAAGTGATATAACACATATACTGCTCCTCTTACATTTTCTGAAGTAGCAAAATGAGTAAATATTTTTAAAAAATAGATTTAAATACTATTCATCATACTTTGAGGGGACAATGTTGAGACCAGACCAGCTACCAAGACCAGTTGACCAGGCCAGGCTGACATTAGTTTGCCTTTTTTCGAGGTCATTTTGTCCTTCTATAAATTCATGTTGTCTCTACCCAGGAAAATTAGCAAGCTCAGTGGAATGTACAAAAAAAAAAATAAATAAATAAAATAAAATAAAAAAAAACAATAAATAAATCAGAGTGGTAGACTTTTCATTTTAATGAGAGATAATTGGTAAAGGGACTATATGTTGTGTTTGGAGATTGGCACATTTGCTCTGCAGAAAACTGATGCTTAAAAATCAATTCTTGTGAGACCTGCTAGTAAGCATCAAGAAAGCAGGAATTTAGCTAATCTGAAGTTATTGTTAGCTAAGGGAACAACAGATACTCTCTGTGACCTTTTCCACTGTGACTAGCTAGCACATCTGGCAGCTTCACATCTCAGCATTGCTCAAAGCTATATATTACCTTTTCTCAGCATAGACTTCTTACTATCTTTTCTGATGACTTTCTTGTTAAGAAAAATTAATAAATTATCTACACAGGGGTTCCAAAGTGCCTGTCCAGCGCATAGCAGAGCTTTAACTGATACAGAGTAAAATGGTGAAATAATTTACTTTTCATTTCTTAGCAAGAAGTATAATTTATTCTGAGATTATACATTTTAAAATTGTACATAATTTAGTATTTTTTAGTATTAAATATGCTTCACTAGAGAAGTTAAGATGAGAATAAATAGCAAGGTAAGTTTTTAAATTATTTTATTGACAAAATAAAGATTTAAAAAAAATTGATGGTTCTGGAATTAAAGAAAAACTTTTAAATGCAATAAAAATCTCCATCTGGAAACTTCTCATCTACATCATGACATTCTCATGATAGTCATTGTGTAAAAGAACACTTCATTTCTTGATTATTTCTTTTGTTTCAAAAGCTGCGTAATCACCTAATGAAGACATATTGTAAGGGTGTAGAGCTTCCATTAGATATTCTTTGCTATGTAGTGGTAAACTGGAAAATTATACTGCTAAATATTTTACAATAAGATGGGGGTGTGGCAAATTGATTAGTCACATTTATGATTTCTGTAGTGCAAATACTACCACCTTGACAGATTTCAATCTGCCAACATGAAGTCTCTCCCCATCATTGGAAAAAGATAAGCACATCTGGCTACGACAAGCTGGTATGAGCTTTAGCAGTCCCCTGGCCCCCTCTGCATCTATCTAATGTGTCTTAGTCTGTTCAGGCTGCTATCACGAAATATGGTAAATTGGCTATCTTAGAAGTAACAGAAATGTATTGCTCACAGTTCTGGTGGCTGGAAAGTTTAAGAACAAGGTGCCAGCAGACACTAAATCTGGTGAGAACTCGTGTCCAGGATCATACATGACACCTTCCCACCACATGTTCAAATGGGTAGAAGAGAGAAAGCAGTTCTTTGAGACCCCATTTATAAAGGCACTAATCCCATTCATGAGAGCTCCGCTCCCAGTATTTAATCACTTCCCAAATGTCCTGCCTCCTGGTATCCTTCCACTGGTGATTAGGTTTCAACATGCAACTTCTGAGGAACACAGACTTTCAGACCAAGCACTATTATAGTTTTATTAGAAGCATGTCATGCTTTTAAATGAATTTTTACATATGGTAATAAGTGATTGCTAATGGACTTAAAGAATGAAAATTATTTAGTGTAAATTAATAGAAGGAAAGTTATAGAGAATTTTTAAAATTGCTATGTTAAATAACATTCTTGCCCAAATTTCATCCCATCTGTGTCCTAACTGGCTTTACCTAAGGCAGTAGGATTTGGACAAGGATATTTAATACAAGGTAGACGTAAAATTTGTGTGTAGTTTACTATTTTAATTGCACATGAACTTTATGTCAATCTTGTATTTTATTACTTTATGGTTAGTAAAATTATACCATAATGTACATATTAGATATACTTTTCAGGCATTAAATATTCTAGCAGGAAAATAACTTGGAAACCTGTTCCAAAGTCAAAGAAATTGCTTCTATTAGGCATCATGTCAGCAGTATATATTGCGGGTATTTAGTAGATGTTGTGGATAGGAAATATCTTAGACTCACATATTTGGAAAAATATTCAAGGGAGAAATGGTATATTTTTGTTTCCAGACTTATGTGTTCCTCTAGACTCTGGTTTCCTCTATGGTTACATCTAAATCACATGTTTCGGAATGCCACTAATTTTGTAGCTGATGCTAAACATGTAGATGTAAAAGAACAATAGTACTTAGACTCCTATGCTTGGATTTCAAAACCCAAAATGATTTTGATATAAAAGATCTCTCAAAAAGGATATAATAATTATAATACATTATAAATGCTAATTTGAAAATATAATTTGTGTCATTTTTCCCCCAAAATGTAAATTTCCCTATAAAACTCTACTTCAGCTTTGATTTAGTATGATTTTATAGTAACAAATAGCTCATGCAGCATAGTATTATGTTGAGGAATAATGGAATAATCTATGACAAATTCTAGAGGCAGGTACTTTAGTTGATAGTCTATTTGTATTTGTTGCTAAGAGTTGTGGAAGAAGTGTAGTAGTAAAAAGTTATCCTTATCATAATATATTATGTCAGTCTACCATCATGACAAGAGTAAGTTGTAGTAATAATTTGGAAATCACTTAATCTGTGCTAGGCATTGTGCTAGCTCCTGGAATACAAGATTAATAAGGTATTATCTATCTTCAACAGCTCTTATTCCATTATGATTTCATGATTTAAATGAGAAGAGCTACATTTAATCTTATCTCTTTAGAGTACATAACATCTTTCCACTATATACATTGAATAAAACAAATATTAATTGATCAATGACTCTACCTTAAATGTGTAGTTAAGTATTAAGTTGAACAAAAGATAGAGATGCTCCACCAATATCTCTATGACTTTGCTTCATCCTGGACTTTGCTAACTTTCCACCTGCCTAGGAGATTTAACTGATGGGAGGTGACAGGCAAATACTCCAGCTCCCTTACTTGAAATGTTCTTCCAAGCCACTTAACTGAGATAACTCTGGAGAACAAATTTTAAACTGTATCCCAGAATTGTCCTCATGGAAATGAATTCTAGTGCCAAGGGTACTTAGCTTGATCATGCTCTTCACGGCTACTCATCCTTCCTTCCCTTGCCCCCCAACCCCACCCCACACTTCCTAGACTAACTACCTGTATTTTAATCATAGCCTAAAACTTTGCTTCCAGGCAGACACTAGAGTTGGTTTTCAATTGCAAGAGGAGATAGTGGACAGAGACTAGGGAAGTATTTTTAATATTTTATTCCCATAAAATTTGGGGATATTATAGCAAAAATACTTCCCAGGAATAAAAGTGCCTAAGCTCTAATCCTTGCTTCTTCACAAAGTAGCTCTGAAACAAGGACACGTGTTGTCTTCCCTTGATGCAGTTTTCTGTTATTTGTCACATAATAGTTTGAATATTTAAAGTCCCTTCTACAGCTACCTTTATGAGTCTAAGGTTATAAATTCCTAGAATGTTTGCCTTCATAATGATTTATAATACTTTTCCAAATGAAAGTTTGGGTATAGATAGGAATTTCTTAAAAACCCTAAAACTTTTATGAATGTAAATAATTTATTCATTTGAAAATTTATTGCATATCTACTTTGCACATCACACTATGGATCTATTTTGTCCAATAGGTAGACAATTAATCACATGTAACTAACTTTAAATTTTAATCAATAAACTTAAATAAATTAAAAAAACAGTTGTTAATCTCACTAGCTACATTCCAAGTGCTCAATAACCCCATGTATCTAATAGATACCATATATGATAGAATTAGTATAGAATAATCCAGCATTACAGAAAAGTCTATAAGATAGGACTGTTAAGATCATAAAATGTTAAATTAGACAACTTGGCTTCAATCAACAATAAATAAAACATTCAGTAAAATATCAGTATGTGATTAAATATAATTGATAATCAAGTGAGTATTTTCAATAGTATGGTTTAGATTCATAAAACATACTATTACATAAACGGATGTAAATTTTCAGGGAAGAATTCCTATCATAGTACATAGGGAATCTGAAGGTTAGTCAGAAGACTAACCTGTTACAAATGTTATAAACATGGGAATAAGGCAGATTAGGGATGTTGTTTGGAGACACCAATTAGACTTAAAGTACAAAGGGAGAGAAAGACAAAAACTATAGAATCAAATTAAAAATAACATGTGGGTTAAGGTCTCCAGCTGTATAATCAGATGAGGCACATTAATAATGAGCAAGAACCTCCCTTTTCCCAGCAAATGATATTTAAGGTCACACTCTTTGCTTTACCTGTAGCTACCTTACTCCCTTTAAAACACTAAAGAAAAGCATTTGGTGAATGTTTTGACATTCAAGATAATTGTAACAGATTATTTTCTCCATTTTTCTCTGAATATGGACTTCATAATATCACATATGTGCTCTTATGAATTAAAGGGAGGGTTTATTTGTTTTCTAGTTTTTAAATAAAGGGCTGAATCTAAGATCTTGAGCCATTTAAACCTAAATTCTGACCCCATAATAGCAGAGTCTCTACCTCCACTTTTGTCTACCAAGGATCCCAGTAAGTTCTAGCTGTGTGGTAATTATGTTGATTTGCCTAAAGGAGTGTTCTTGAGATCATGATGTCATTTGAAGGGTAATGGATGCTTGAGGGTTGTTGAATATTTAATTTGTCAGAAGAGGTCAAAGGAGAGAAATGTTATGCTACTTTTCAAGTATTTTAAGAGCGAGAAAATTGCTCAAATAAGCCCTTAAAAATAACTGAAAGGAAAATTCCCAAAATAATACCCCAATTGAACAGCAATATCATGTTAAGAATAATATACCTATAGGTTAATTAAATATATTTTATTATTTTGTAGTAATTACAAAATTCACCTTAGCAAATTCCTCTTTCATACATTCTGCCTACTGGTTAGCTCTTGGATGTATATTCACTACAATTTTTAAATTGTATCATGAAAGTTGTAATTATAGTAATAAAGACAATCTATCTAGGCATATATAAAAGCATTATCAGGTATCCCTGGAGAAATAAACATAATTTTTTAAACAAATTATAGTAGTGATTAAAGAATTTATGCATTCAAAAAGTTATTTTAGTAACTACATTTTTGTTGATATGTTTATCTTTAATGTCTATGTATTGTGATTTACATCTTAAAATATCATCAGGCCTCATCACACAAGTAAAATTGGTGTCAAGTAATTTTTTAAAAAACCATAAAGTTTCTATATTGTTACTGCTAAATTCTGAGAATATAACAGGATTTTCTTAATATTTAGTTTATTTTCCCCTTAAGTTAATTAATAGCCATGTGAGACTCTAAGCATATTGCTTTTCAAGAGTTACTCAGTCTTAGAAAATAGTTATAAATTTCAATCTATCATGAATTTATTCTTAAAGCTGTGTTCAATGTGGTTGCTAGAGTCTTTATTTGTACATGATCTGAGGTTGAGAATGAATAATACTTAGTTTCTACAATTGTGTCTTATACAAATTAGATGTTTTTATCCTAAGATTCAAGGAACCCTGCATGGATTAGACCCACGGATGGACTTGGATTAGATGCAATAAACAAATCTAGATATATTGCAAGTTTGTGGGTGTGTGCATGTGTGTACTATTCAGGGGGGATGTATCTATAATGCTTATAAAATTTTAAAAGTGTGGCATTGACCTTATAATTTTAACATACATATAGATGGGGTGTAAACTGTTGGATAAAAGCCCAAATGAGCAAAGACCCCTGGATGAACACCCTCTAACTGTGTCTATGATCTTAAAGATATGGCAATTTATTCTATGCATATACTTTTTATAATGTGGAATTACTTTTGAACTGAATTATTTGCAATTAAAATTTTGTTTTTTTACATTTATTTATCTGGTACCTTCACATAGTACAATATCAAAAAATGCAAAACAATTTCAAATAAAAAGTGTATTCCCTCTCCAGTCATTTAGCAGAGTAAATTGTTTCTTTGAGTTTCTTTGTATTCCTCTGGACAGATAAATGGATATTCAGAAAAATAAACAATCTTTCTCTTTCTTTTTTGTTTTTCCCTGTTTTACATCAAAACTATAAAATGCTATACCCACAATGTTTTACCTTGCTTTTTTAATTTAGAAATACACATTTAAAATTAGATCATATGAGTACACATAGAAATATCTCATTCCTTTAACAACTTTGAGTAAGTCATTATATCATGATTTACATAACCCACTCCCGATGAATAGACCTGTGGACTGCCTTCAGTAATTTGATGTTAAAAAAACTATGATGTAATGGATATTTTTGAATATGGAGAACTTTTGTGTAGGTTCAATTCCTAGAAGTGTAATAGCCAGTTTAAATGGTACATGCATACTTTATTTTCATAGATGTTAGAAAATGACCTTGCATAGACAAAACACCAATTTATATTTCCACCAAAAAGCAATGAATGTAATCATATAAACTTTTGAGAACTCAGCATCATTTACTTTGGTTCATCAATAAAATCCAATGGTTTGAGAATATAGTCACACAAATCTTTCAGTTTGACTTGTAGGCATACTGTAATATATAGCTTTTTGTTCCACATTTCTACAAATTTCTTCCAATGACCCATCTTTTGGAAAAATGCACTAACATTTAACCAACATGTCCTTGAAATCTTATGATTCTTGCATGTAACTATAGCCCAAACACTTGGCCTAACAGTTTCACTACGATATTGTTCAATTATTTAGCATAGACATATTCACTAGTATTCATATGTATTTATTTAAATTATAAGCTAAAAGAGAAAATATTTTCACCGACATAGTATTTAAATAACTAAGTAAAAGACAATAGCTATTGTTGTGGTTTAAATGGTAAACCAAAATATCTGAACCAATAAAGAAGCCAATTGTGTGCGGGAGAGTAATGAAATATTCCAAGTGTAATTTTTATGGCTTTCTGCATCCTTTTCTTGCCTAAATTAAAATATTAAGCTGTTCCAGGAAATGTTATGTTTTGTAGCATTCCAACCCTGGTAGTAGTCAGGAAGCACTAAAAATGCTCATGGAAACCATATTCTACAAATTAAGTGAAATTCACACATGGTTAAATAAGTAACCTAACATGTCTAAGCCAACGTGTTAAATGTTTCTCATTACTAAACCTGCAAAACAAATCCACTGAAGTGGTTTGCTATCATCCATTTTAATCATACCCTCAAATTTAACCAAAATCTTCTCTTTAGGACAAACTAGCCCAATGTGTGTGGATGCTAATATAAATGATGCTTGAGGAACAGGGCAGGCATTATCACTTAGACTAATGAACACCTTTACATGTGGCTTTACCAAAACAAGGTGGCCCATGTTTGGATGTCTGTTCCCCAGAAGCCACAAGAGAGGGTGAGGCTAGTGGATACTGAGTTCAAATTTCAGACCTTTACAATCTGCATATATTAAACAAATGTTTTCATAAAAGAAATAGTTCTCTTTTGATAAGATTGCATAATTCCAAGATAAGCATCCATCTGTGTATATATTTTTTTTCTTTTAGCTTATGTTAATGGCTTTATTTGGCAATTTAATGTTTTCCTTTTTCCTCCTAACAGCAGGTGAAAGAATTCATAAATCTGCCATGAACAGTTGCCAATGAATATTCATATCTGGGCTGTCTGATTGCAGCAGTTTGACATTTTTATTTGATTTCCATCAAGAAAAAGCAAGGCTTTGTTTCTTAATTTATAATGCATTCTAATCATTTCTGCACATTATATCATGGGTTAAGTTATTATAATTGTCAGTATCAAACAACACATTTCTGCTATATGAATATTTGGTATGAACCAGAAAAAAAAGACTAAGAATCTTACAACTCATTGAAAGCAGTATATTTTTGTGAGTTTTTTTTTCCCGCATAATTTGTGAAAATATTACACTGAGCACCTTTATTTGCTCTCCTGAATACGTGCTGGCATCCTCTACTGGAGGGGCCCACCGGGTCTCTGGTCATGGAGAAGCCCCATCAACAGATAACAAGCTTAATAGGATACATTTCATTCAGGTAATTGTTATGTGAACCAGATGACATACCTGGTTTAACCAGAGTCAACATGGGCTTACTACATTTTTAGTGATATTTGAGATTATTTGTCAAGTCAAGGTAATCACAGCAGAAAAAATACTTTTAAATTTATTAAAACCTGCCTTTACATTGATCGTTTACCATAATTTTCTGTTTTTAAAAACAAAATTTAATTGTGCATATTTATGCATGTGTATGTATACAATACAATGTTAAAAGGTTCATATACACATATATGGAAAAATCATTACTATGGTGGAACAAATAAACATATCCATCATCTCATGTAGTTATCCAGCTTTCCCCTTTTAGCAAAAGCAGCTATAATCCTCTCCTTTAGCAAAATTAGTGAATAGAATACACTAGTATTACATCTCCCCACTTGTTCCTGTGCATCCTAGATATTTGCTACTTTGTTTCTTTTGACCTACGTTTTTCCATTTTGCCCATCCACCTTCCTCACTTTCTTAAATTATGATAACATAAGAATCATCTGGAATGTTTGCTAAAATATAGATTACTAGACTACATTCCTAGAGATTGTCAATCAGTATAACTGTGGTGGGGCCTAATAATTTTCATTTTTAACAATTTCCTGGGCAGTGTAGATGATGCTGTTCCATACTATATTTAAATACCTTTTGGGTGGGACATTTGTCTTCTATAAAATATATTCAAATATAGATGAAAATTTAGTTCAGCAAATCACTAAGAAGGCTGTACCGGCAAACAGATTGCAAGAATTATTTCAGGAGTAGAGGTTTCAGAAGAGTACACATTTAATAACCCAACAGAGCTAATGTTTGCTCTAACCTTAATGCTAAATGCTGTTTTTGCACATGATATGTAGTGTATGCAGGGAGTTAAAAACTAAATGAGAATGTATGCTTTTTAAAATCCTCTTATGAAGCAGATAATCTGTATTCTCCATCTCTACTTTTATATCAAAAAGCTAAATATAATGGAACAGTACATTAATACATTTCTATTCTTAATAACGTAAAAACAAAGTACTGAACAAAAATATCTACCAGATGAAAAGAGAAAACTATGGGAATTAGAAGCCATTTCCGTAGGTCCTTGTTGAACCACGAGCATTTATTTTTAGTTAGAATTATTGAAATGCTGATTTCTGTGTTTTTGCAAAGTGAAAGTGGGCACAGGCTTTCTTAAAATTCTTTTGATTTTAACACATCTTCACTACCAAAAGCAGTTTTGATGACCCACTGGGGTTCAGCGCTGACAAGGAGCATATAGTTGTGGTGTTGGGGATAGTTGTGGTTGTTTTAAAGCAGTAACTGTTTTCCCAAGACTCTGTGAGAGATCAAAGCTTCTTAACTTGTGTTCTTCCTTACTGCGAGCTCTTCCCTTCCTAGCATTTTTAACTTCCCTGCCAGGCATCTTTCTAACACCCTAATATGATCATGCAACTCATTATCTCAATTAAAATAATTCAACAGCTTCCCATTGCTTTCTGCATAAAATGAACATTTCTTAGTCTTGCTCCTGGTAATCTTACTCCAGATTACCTTTTTAGGTTTATAACTAAACCTTTTACCATAAAACCCTAGTTAGGATTCATTTAAAACACCATGTGTTCCTAAGAAACTGATTCTCTGTGCCTAAAATGTCTTAATTTCTATCTTTCCTGGTTCATTTCAATTTTTTCTTCAGGACTCATTTCATTCTTCCACCCCGTTGGAAATTTTCCCCGTGGCCCCTTTCTCTATCAAGTTCCCATTCTCTAGACTCCCATTGTACCTTCCACGCTTCTAACAGAGCATGAGCTAGCGTTGCTCAGCTGCCTTCTCAGTAATTCTCAAGGGGGATGGGACCAGGTCATTTATATTTCTGTTTGCCACACTGCCAACACATAATAGCAACTCAGTAAACGGTTTTTAAAAATTAATTTACTAACCATGTCATGAGTAATGTGAAGTAAGACTTGATGTTCAAAGTCAAATAGGAAAGGGCTTCCTCAGCCAGACAGAAGTTTGTTTTTTTACATGTTAATGAGTAGAGAATTATTATGGTGTTTTGAATGTGAGAATGACACAATGCAAATGATGATTTAGGAAGATTAACAGAATGTATTGAAGCTGTCACAATAGTTCAGATGTGGGGTAAGAAAGATCCACATGTGTGGGGTGTCGATGTTGGTGGAGCAGTGAGAAATATGCTGAATGCACAATTCCTGTTCTGGAAAATAAAAAGATGATGACAGTGCTATGGGAAATAGAGTGATGAGAAGCAGAGCCATTTCTCATATGGAGATGACAATATTTTTTTAAATCATGTTTAATAGAGGTCATGGGAAAATAAATACAAAATCAATTTAAAAAGTACATTCTGTAAATTTTGAATATGGACATCAGTTGCATAAACAAGAGTGCTTAACTTCCACTTTTTCCACTTCCGGCAAACAGATTGCAAGAATTATTTCAGGAGTAGAGGTTTCAGAAGAGTACACATTTAATAACCCAACAGAGCTAATGTTTGCTCTAACCTTAATGCTAAATGCTGTTTTTGCACATGATACGTAGTATATGCAGGGAGTTAAAAACTAAATGAGAATGTATGCTTTTTAAAATCCTCTTATGAAGCAAATAATCTGTATTCTCCATCTCTACTTTTATATCAAAAAGCTAAATATAATGGAACAGTACATTAATACATTTCTATTCTTAATAACGTAAAAACAAAGTACTGAACAAAAATATCTTTGTCAGAGGGACAGCAGAAAGAGAAATTGGAGCAAGGTGAAGGACTGAATGGGACAAAGACAGAAAGAAGAGAGATGTTGACCAACGGAGGCATGGCTTTCAAGAGAGGGGTAGTGTGTATTACCGATGAAAAGACTATGCAAAAGTTCTATAGATACATACATAGGGTTTTTTTGCAATAGGATTTTGTCACAAATTTTCAGTATTCTGAAATTTTAGATGCATGGAAAAGTATATTATTCACAGCCATCATGGTGGTCTTGCAGGTGGGCGTGCCAAATAATATCCCTATAGTTTGCTCTGGGCTCACCCCAGGTAGCCCACAGCAAGTGGAGGAGGTGAACTGAGCGCCTGCCCATCTCCAGCTCTTCCCATCCTTGACACCTTGTGACTCCTTCCCCTCTAGGTTGTCCTGGGGGCTTCCTGCCTTTTCTTTACTTTAGTTCTCTTGGGAGAGCCCAGCATGGGGCACTGTGAGGATGTGGTGAGACCACAACCACATGGGGAATGCGGAGAGATTTCCCATAGCTGAACTGAAACTTCCTCAGCCACAACCTCCCGCGACATCTATTTCTCACCCAGGGGTGATGGCCACACATCTTCTCGCTATTCTGCTGGATGGCATATGGCAGTTAACAAATCCCTGTTCAGCAGAATCGTGTTCCCCTAGGCCACTTCCTTTGTTCATAGCCCTGCCTTGCTGTTTAAAATTAAGTGTGACTCATCAGAACACTAAGGGGACCAGATGTGCTGTCTGTGGCAAGTCTACCTCTCACCACCACGGAGACATGGAGACATGGCTGCTGCTCAGCCCTCCCTGTCACTCGTAATATGACATTTCATGATTTCCAGAAACAATGACTTGCTTTTGTGTCATCATTGGTATTATAATGTGGTTTTTTATCAATCCTTGAGTTCAGTCCTTAAATAATTCTTTGAACTAAAGGCAATGATCCTTATTTCACATGACACTGCACAGATGTGGCAGAACTGACCCATGTCTGATATGACTCCAACTATTATGCCACATGGTGGATTTCAGTTTATTCATATTCTTTTCTCAAAGGCCTGTTCGTTTAAACCTTTTATGATAAAATATTATAGATCTAGGGCATTTTACAAATAAGGAAATTGAGAACTCAGAACTCAGAAGATGACTCATAGAGATTAGAAGCCAAGCTTGTGAGAGGCCCACACCACTGTACAGGGCTCCCTTTGGGAGCTTTTTGGTTTTGTTTCATTCTTTGTTCTCAAAAGATACTTAAGAGCTTATTGTTTTCAAGGTTTTGTTGTTGTTGTTTTCACACTAACTTCCCCTAAAATGGGAAAAAACTTACATGTGTCTATTCTAAGCTGATCCTGTCTCAAGGTCTATTGTTTCCATTGTCTGTTGAATTTTCTTGCAACTCAACCCACCAGTTTTCCATCTTCCTCCCATATTTTCAAACAGTCCATCTACTGACTTCTTGACTATACTATATGATCAATCATACTAAAGTCTCTAGGCTCTAATGACAAATGACAGAAAACTCCTTTATCCCTCCGTGTTCCTCACAATTTCTCACCCTCCCTCCACAGATAAGTGGAATGTCCTTCCCATGCCTTCATCCACCTTCAGTATTTTAAACTTCATTCATGTGTGTGATGAAAAGAAGGCATAAATTTTCTCTGTAGCCCATGTTTATCCAACATTAGCCTGCCATTCCACTGAGAGGGCTCTTCTCAAGGCCACTGGTGACTGCCATGATTTCAAACCCAGTCAACTCTACCTGACCCTCTTCTCTTGACTTCTCTGAAACACTGGTAGGATAGGAACTAACCTTATCATTTTGAAATGCTCTCTCTTTCTCTGCCACAACACCATAAGTTTTTTCATTACCCAATGAACTTCTCCATCTATCATGAGGAATTACAGTGTGACAGGGAAGAGCACCGGCACTGGGGCCAGGTTACTGGGCACCACCATGTATATTGGGCAAAGGACTCAACTTCTGTGCTTGTTTCCTATAAAATAGAGAATAATACCATTTACCTTATAAGTTAGGTATTACAGGGTTGTTTTTAGCACTAGAGGTATTAATATACATAAAGCACTTATGCCAATGTCTTAATAACTGGTTAGGAAATTATTCTCTTTCTGTTACTGCAGCTGCCACCACCACATCCACCAGGACTACCACTATTCCTCCTCTACCTCCCAATCCTCCCAATTTCTTTTCCCCATGACCTAGATGGACGTGGATGTTTCCTATAGCTCTGCTCTTAGGGAACCCTTCTAAAGTTGCTCCATGAGGTATTTCCTATCTCCTCTGAGTGCTGCCTAAAGGCCCTTATGTCCATCACTACATTTTCAAATCAGCCCATATATTTTGATAGCTCCCAAATCTTTGCATCCAATCTCTCACCTAAAGTCCAGACCAGTAGATTGAAACACCTACTGAACAACCTTGTTGATGTCATGCTTGTATTTTAAAGTAAAAATTTATAAATCTCACATTGGTCTATTTCTTCAAAACATATTTTTGAATTCCTTCATATTAAGGCTAGGGACTGTCCCTTCAGTAATCATCCAAGCCAGCGATCTTGACCTGCTTTTTCCTTTGCCCTCACTTCCTTTCACTGCTGCATCATTAGGAAGAGGTTTTGCTACAAGTAACAGAGACCTTGAGTAGAAATGGCTCAATATAATCATCTATTTTATTTTATTTATAGCCTCAGAAACCCAGGCTCTTGCACTTCTCTGCTCTTCCTTCCTAAAATAGAGAACTCAAGAGAGCAGAGAAACCTCCAGTCATGTCTTCTATCTTCTGTAAATTCTGGCAGCAGTTAAAAGGAAGAGACTTTTTCAAAAAGAAGGAGAAAGAGGGAGAGAGAGAAAGAGACAGAGAGAGATGGAGGGACAATGCTTTCTACCTTACAGGTATGAAGGGTTCCCTAAAGCTATGACATGAGTTACTTACATCTAATTTCTGAGAAAGTGCTTGCTGCAGAGAAGCCTGGAAAGTGAATTCTGACTGGTTTTATCCTCATTTAGAAACCGAAGGGAAAGAAAAGATTTTCTCTACCATTTTAAAGTTCCTGGCTAGGTCTGAAGAAAAACTGATAAAGACAAAATTAGCAGGTGAAAAGCATAAAACTTTTAAAGTAAGTTTTATTTGAAACAGCGGTTTTCCTAAGGAAATTAGGATGCAGAAAAATGGTTCAATGTGTGTACTTTTATGCTGTGTTTAAAGGAAAAATGGATGTTCTTAGAGAAATAAGATTTGGCTAAGGAGGTATGATTCAATGATAGTAAACTGAGGGAAATTTAGTGAGGCCATTTTGTTTAGAGTCTTCTCTGTGACCTTGTGTATTCAGCGACAGAGTCTTTCTCTCCACCAGGTTTAGGGAAGGCACCTCTCAAATGAAGGCCTTCAGGCCTGCTTCAGGGGAAAAGGTGAGAGAAGGGGACAGTGGCTTTCCTGCTTCTGGTAGTTTTTCAAATTCCAACATGCCGTATTTTGAGGTACTGTGTCCTGAAACCCCCTTAAAATTAATATAGATGTGAATAATATTTTGATGGTTTAGTGAGTAGTATCTAATGTCCATTGTAGTATAAATTATACCTCTAACAATTTCACATCTTCCCTCTTTGCCATGGCCACTCCCACTGCCTTAGTTTAATGTGTCATCAGCATTCCAAAAAGCAAATGCAAAGAAATTTTGTCTCCGTATTGCTGATAAAGGTCAATTTTCTAGAACCCACACCTGATTATATATAACTGCTTAGCTAAAAATTTCTTTCTTAACTCTCTTATAACATCTTCATGTCTTCTTACAAAGGGTGACAACTGCCCCCTGCAATACAGATCTATCCTAATTACACAGCCCTGTCTCCCAACAAAGACTTCCTATCTTGTCATCCTGCAGGACATTGTTTGCAATTTCTTGATGGTGTTGATGTTAGTCTGTCACCGTGGGTTTGTGCATGCTGTTTCTTCTATATATGAAATGTTTTCCTACTCCTATCAATCTGGTGAATTGCTATATATCTCGCTCAAACAGTGTTGTCCAGGGAAGTTTGTTGTTTTTTTCTGTTAAATCAAGTTGATCTGAGCACTTGCATCTTCATAATTCTACAAAACACCATATATGACATACATAGTAGATTCTAGTGTGGTATTTATTTTGTTGTCTTGTAAACAAAAATTTTATTGATGTATTTTCCCTTTTAGACCATGAATTCCATGGGAACTTGTTTGGAATATCTGTTTATCTTTAGTACTGACATACACAGTAGATAGGCTAAATAGTAGACACTCAGTGAACTTTTCCTGAGTTGCTAACTATATGAAATTAAATATATGGTGTTTACCTATATATTTATTATTATGAGAAAGCATGTGAGTACTGTAGAGGCCTAGGTCTACCAGTCTAGGTCTCAAACAATAAAAATGCTAAACTTTATATACTGTTTATCTCAATCAATACTTAATGAATGTAAGTTAAATTACCTTTTCCTAAATGTCTTTTGCTGAGAGGTAACAAGATTTTTGTTCCCTAAATAAAAAAAAAAAAAAAAAATCCTGTTTAGAATTAAGGAATTACACTTGCATGAAATATAAACTTTTATGATAAAAATGTGTAACATTTCCAGGTGAGTGACCATTCCCCAGGGAGCCCATGCCATTCTCTGGTACAGTAATCTGCTCCATTCAATAGCACACAGTCCTTCTCCAAAATAAGCTCTCTCTTTTAAAATGATCTTGCCTGTAGATAATAAAATTATAATGCTGAATTTATATTTGAGAACGCTAACATTCACAATAGTTTTTAATTTGATTGTTATACCTCTGTAGTTCCCTTGGTTCATAAATCTGATGATTGTTTTTGCAAGATTAAGAGTATTGTCCTTGGTTTTTGTTGTCAGTGAAGTGTTCCTTACGACCTGCAAGAAAGTAGATAACATAATTTCTCATTTTGATTAGTCTTGCTCCAGAATACTAGTTAAGCTACCAAACTTACTTTACTTTAGCTTGATGAATAGGAGAATTATTCCACAGATGTCACAGAACTAGTCATAAAAATCCTGTAGTTTATGTATTCCGTCTCCCCTGTTCAGTTTTTTTCTCATCCATTTTGTCTGTTAGGTAGGATTGCCAGAAACTCAAGTTGCTATCATAGCATTTCTTACTCCCAGCATGTGCCTTTATTTTGACATTCATCAAAAAACTCTGTCACTGTATGTCTGTAGGTACACGGGGGTCTTGAGGCATGAGCATCAATTTGCCATAAATAAAGAAAAAGTGGTTTATATATCCCTTGATAGCAATTTGTGTTTAAATTTGACGTCTCTAGCCATAAAAGTAATGTTGTGTTGTCTAACAATTAGTTGAATAGATTATCAAAAGGTGTGTATGGGTGGGGAGATAAACAACTAAAATTAATCTTTATAGTGATCTAAACCTCCAAAAAACTATTTTCTACCTGAGTTGTAAAAATGAGCTAAGAATAGATTTGTACTAAGATACTTAAAGATGGCAAATGACACATAAGGAACTAGTTTTTGCTGTTTTTGACGGTCAAGACACGTTTTAATAATGTATAATAAAGTATTTGTCTAGCCAACAGATTTAGCATAGCTAAATTACAAGCACTGTTAGAGTGGCAGAAAATCAGAATTTAAATTATTGAGCAGTGGAGCTGTCATTAAAAATGTCAAGCATGAAGTTAATTTTCCCTAGGGACAGCTAACAGAATATTCTAATTTTATGCTGTTTTTTTTTTTTTAAATAAGAAATATATCCAAAAATATCTGCAAGCATTATCACCTATACCACTGCTTCCCAGACCATCAGTGGTGAAGCATTGTGTTTTTGTTTTTGATTCCATTTTTCATTTGCATTCTGTTTTGTGCTAGAACTTTCATAAAATACAAGAAAAAATGAATTAATATAAAAATAAAATAAAAGTCATGCAAATTAAAATGACCAATTTTTTAAATGATCATCAGATTCAAATAGCTGTCAAATTGAAGTCAATGCTTCGTCTCATGTTCTGTACTTGACACTGTGCACTGGTAACAAGCAGTTTATGGGCTAACACTGGTCCATGGACCACATTTTGAGTATAGAACAGCTTTACATTATTACTCATGCAGAAGACACTGTGGCACATACACACTCTAAGTCAGTCCTCCGTGTTGTACCACAGTCAAGGTTGATTTAAAAGTATAGATCACCAAAGCCTGAACCAGATTTGTTGCACTAATCTAACCACTCACGTTAGATCACCAGATAAGGGTCAGTGATACACATGTCACTCACACCGATCCTCCTGGCCCACGCTGGGTAAACAAAATCTTGTTTAATTACAGGTATTGAATGACATTTTAAAAGTTGTAAAGAATATCCTGCCTTACCCACCAAGATGCTCTTAAAAGGAACAAATCATATTCATTCCTTATAAAAATGTTATGTGACAAGCAGTGCCTGTGGCTCAGTGAGTAGGGCACCGGCCCCATATACCTAGGGTGGCAGATTCAAACCCAGTCCCGGCCAAACTGCAACAACAAAAAAAATAGCCAAGCATTGTGGTGGGCACCTGTGGTCCCAGCTACTCAAGAGGCAAGAGAATCGCCCAAGCCCAAGAGCTAGAGGTGATGCCACGGCACTCTACCAAGGGTGACAAAGTGAGACTCTATCTATAAAAAAAAAAAAAAAAAAAAACATGTTATGTGACATCTTGAATTAAGAGGCATTTTATTATTCCTGAAGGTAGAACTGTAGGATCAATTATAGCTACCTTGTAGTTTAGTAGGTACTTCAGCATGATTATATTACTTTAGACATAAAATTCAGGCTCCTTATGCAGGAGGTGAAGTAGGAGAGAGTTTCTCAATAGGCTCCTTATTTATGTCTTACCAACCAAATTACAGGGTGATTGCTTTTGTTTGATCTTTTCCTATCTTAAAACTGCCATGAGGGTGCCTGTTTCAGTCCATTTAATTTGATCAAAGAAAGAAAGGTTCATGAGTTTTTCAAAGAACTTCCAGATTAGAAGTGACAAAGAATATTCTATGTATTTTTACTAACCCATATGAACCATCAATTTAAACTGCTTTAGAAAAAAAAAAAAGGGAAAAAGGTACATGTAATATTTAGCTTGCAATAACTATATTTAACTTCCTATTTTAAAAGTAAATGTGATATTTGGAAGAACATTATTTTTACTTGTCATTTTTCTCTTATTATTAATCACAATCTTTACCTTTAAGCAGAGTCTATCTGTTCAAATGTTATTTCATACTGATTTTTGTAGTCTAGGTTTATTATTATTGTTATTTTAAAATGTTTATTATCAAACTCTAATTATATGCCAAATAGTTGGTTTTATCAATTTACATTAAAACACAATTAATTCATGGGGGAAATAATGATGGGGAATTTATCATTGTCCAAGTCTCCAAGGTTAGAAGAAAACTTTTAACTGTCTTTGTGTGTTCATCATCTTAAATATCTCATCTATATTACTCCATTACATTTAATTCCCTAGAAATATTTCAGAGTTTAAAACCCTAAACTAGCATTCTATCTTTTTTATGCTATAAAACTGACATTTTATTTTATTTTATTATTTTATTTTTGGCAAATAAGAAATAAAAGTAAAAAATGAGGATGACTGTTTATACATAATCATGTTGAACAAGAGAAGAGAAGGGTAATTTTCCTAATCCACACTAGCTATAAGTAGACACACCTGCACATCTCAACTGCTACCTCCCAGGGCCCAGGGATTTTCTCAAGGGTCTAATCTTACTCATTTAATGAGCTATATGTTAATTGTTCAGCCATTTCTAGTAACAGGGTAAAGTCACTAAGTGACTTGCATATAGAGAGTGAACTGTCTCACAACCTCACAGTAGCTGCATTTTAACTCAAAAATGCAGCCAGCTCTTATTTGTAAGCAAAGAAAAGGGGAGAGCATTGGTTCAATTCAACAGACATTTATTACATGTTTATATGTTGGAGGATATTAACACCAGGCTAGATTAATGTTATTTTGTAAGACAGGAGGAAATGGCATATAATGGACTATCTGCTGAACTTTGTTCTCCATAGAAGCCTTATTCCATGAAAAATGTGCCATTGGGACTGTCACAAGGTATCCCTTTCTTATTTTAGTAAGGAATATAGGTTAACGTGTATTTATACATTACGTAGATACCCGTGTCCGTTTAGTGCTGCTGAGGGATTCACACTCAGGGATCTTATTCAAGAGGGGACCATTTCATAGGAATTGGTTTTGTACTTTTCAGGATGTTGTGCATTAATTTCACTTGTTTTTCTTGGTTTTAATTTCCAAAGCTTGGGTTGAAAAAAAAATAAGCCACTAGAAATTTAAATCTTAAAAGGTCACTATTGCTGGAGCTCATTTTGGAGGGCAATTTTATTTAATGCTGCTCAGCAAGACAAAGAGGCATCTTAAATGGACTCTTGTATCTAGATTATTTTAATTAAATTGTTAGCAGTGGAATGGATTCCAATGGAATAGATTCCCAGTTTCATGCTCATGTTTGAACAGCTTCTAATTAAAAAGAGTTTCTGAAAATAAATGAAATGTGTCTTTGGGGAAAAGCACTTGTTGACTATGTCTTTAAAAATCTTTATATTTTGTTGGAAAATTTAACCCAGTCCAGGAGTTTGGGGAAAGGGAAAAGAAAAGGGAAGAGGGATTGCAACAAGGAAGAACATTGTTTTCTTCAGAGTTTTGGACGTGGCAGCAGAACTCCCAGTAGTACACGAGGCAGATGACCAAAATATCAGGTGGACATTTCATGCCGGGATTCTTCTTGTCCTGCCCTCACAAGGTTTATGATTTTTATGGCGCCAGAAGCCTGGCATCTTTGTGCTGCCCCCATCCAAACTACTTTTCCTTACTATAAATCATCAGATGATATCCATTCAGTCCCATTTTAGGACTATCCTAGGCTTATGATCCATTTTTTTTTTTTATTAAATCATAGCTGTGTACATTGATATGATCATGGGGCATCATACACTAGCTTCATAGACCGTTTGACACATTGTCATCACACTGGTTAACATAGCCTTCCTGGCATTTTCTTAGTTATTGTGCTAAGACATTTAGGCAGTGGGCATAAATGAGGAAAGCGCCTATGTTTAGGCATGATAAATGTATACATATTTGAATTTTCTAAATTATAATTAATTTTTCCCACATTGGATTTTTCTCAGAAATCTCCCTAATTTCTGAATCCTCATTCTCTTCCCCTGAACACCTACAGCTCTTCTCACATTTTAGATGACAAATTTGTAATCTATCTACCTAAAGACTATGCTCTCCTAAATAATGTTTTCCCTTCTCATTTTTCACTTCTTTCTTTGCATGTATAGCATGTTCGCCTTGATTCATTGCTCCTTCATGAACAGAAATTGGCCACAAATTATCAGTGTCAATATCTATGTGTTATAGTTCTTAATACACGAAAACTTAGACAAAAGCCTCTCTTTACATTATGTCCCAGCTTTTCCTATTTGAAATGTACAAATTGCATGAATAAGTTTCTGATAGCATCTTCCACCTGTTCTAGACTTTGATCAGATGAGACTCCATGATGTCTATGAGCTTAACTTTGGAGGTTCTTTCTGGTTGTAAATGTAGAAGACTTCTGTCTAGACTCCAGTTTTTCACTCGACTATGAACTCCTAGATAGCATGTTCCCTCATCATTTGCATCCAGTGACGAGGACAGTGTCTGGTATTTGTTAAATATTAATTTAACAAATTAAATGTTCTAGGAAATCAACATAATTTCTTATATTAAGTAAAATATTATCTCTCTTCGCACCACCAAATTAAGAGAAGAGCATACACAAACAAATTATGCAGCAGAAAATGAACCTTGCCTAGTTTGTGAACTGCCAATTATCTCAACAACAAAGCCAAATGACCAAAACCCATAAGATCTTAAGTGTCTAAAGGCTGTGTCGAAATGTTCAGCTCAGTTATAACCCAGTTTTTCTTTCCTTCAGTTTGTCCTTCAGTTTATTCTTCAATCACCTGACTTTTTTATAGGGCTTTTTTATGTGTCTTTTTCTTGACAATGTAAGAGATAAAATTCTTGCAGCGTGTAAATGATGAATCATTAAAGAAAGTCTGCCAATTACTCCCTCACAATTGAAAAATATACACACATCTAGAAATAAAATTGAATTGCAAAATATATTTAGTTTTCATTTTATTAAGTATGGGAATTATGAAATTAAGAGAATGTTAGAACAGAACCAAATAGACATATCAAAATAACAAGCTATTTCGCCTTTTACCACGAGAGACAACCAAAGATGATGAAGGCATTCAACTTAGTCAAGTTTGGGCTTTGAAACGATCTGATTCTGTTTTTGTTTTGTGGCATGTGGTGACCTGTTCTGCTCAGAGAAACAGGAATGTTTTCTCTTCGATGATGTCATCATCATCACTCATAATTTTGCGTTCTCTCAATAGATATCTAGAGAGATTGTTTGGGTTTTTGTTTAAGTTTAGTATTTAATGCCTTTGTATTTTTTGAAGTTTTATCCTAAGCCAGGATGTTGTCTGTGAAAAAAAAAAAAAAATCTATTTAGTTAAAAATGTAATCAACTAACTCCTGAGTCACTTCAGAAAATTATAATCCATAAAGATAGAACACATTTTTCAAGAAAATGAAGTAAATTGATTGGGAGCCGAGAAACATGTCTGTGATTGTTACCTATTATCTGGAGGTTTGTGACAGTGAATGGCAGCCAACTTGTCTCACGGAAAGTCAGTGTCTGGCTAACTGTGACAACAGTAGATCTGAGAGTCTTGTGGAGACCAGCTCTTGCTGCCATCAGAACTGGGCTGACCACGGATGTTATTAGCCTGGAAAGGCTGTGGCTGCAGATGGCTGTAGGGATGTAAACCTGGTGGAAATAATGACAGGGCTAAGACTCAGCAGTAAGTCGTCATAATTTTTTTTTTAATTTTCTTTCGTTCTTATTTTCTTTTAATGAAAGCTCTAAACTTGAAAAATTGTAACACCTGGAGATTTGTCATAAATGTCACACACAGAAATATTAATCAAGGCACTCACAGAGATAACAACTTCTGATTTTGTTTGCTCTAAAGAGGGTGTCTCATATTTTAGGCACGTAATCCAAAAAAAAAAAAAAAAAAATGGTATTTATCAATGGAGCAATAAACTCTGCTCTACCAAAGTATACCTGTGAATTTTTTTTTCTGATTTATCTAGCAGTCAACAGCATATTCCTAGTGAAAACATTTAAAGTAGGACTAAAATAGAATGTTTCTATTGTGATCTGATATATTTAATTACAAAAACATATCATGCTTATTTTAGAAAAATGTAAAAAGACATAAACAAAATGAAATCACAAATTACTAATGGCCCTAGTACTTAGAAAAAATGTTTTATTGTATTTAATATTTTTATGCATTAAAAAAGTTTCATGTCTATTTTAGGCTTTCAAAGTTAAGGGAGTTTATGTATGAGACACACATATGTAAAGTGCTCAAGATCAATCCTTTTTAAATTTCTATGCTTTTAAAACACATTTTAGGAAAAGAACTGGATAGTCAACCGCCTTGCTAGGTTATGAAACTTCAGATTAATAAATTTCAACAATCTGCGGAAGCTTTGGTGAGAAAGAACCTCTTGTCATTAGGAAATTTTTCTCTGTATTTGTTACAAGTATTGAATTAAAACGAGGTGCATTTTTTCACAAGTTTGTTTGCATCCAAATGTTTCGTATTTATAGATTTAAGGTTTTGAATTACCTATATTCTGCTTCTCTAAAATAAATAGCATTTACGAGTAAAGTCTTTCTGTATGCTTACATATGCCATTGTCATCAACGTGGCTGGGTAGCTAAAAAGTGACATTCATTATGTTAAACAAATAGCATCATGAAGATCCTAACAATACATAGACACTGACAATTTCAAAAATTATACGAAAGTGTTTTTCTGTTCAGTCAAGGACTTCACATGATATTTTCGACATTAGAAATGTATTTTACATGAAAAACAATTCTTATATTTTTAACTCTTATGTGACTGAAAATGTGCAGGAACTTCTTACTCTTCGGAAGAATAATGTTAAGCTAAGCTTACTTTTAGTGCACATTAAACATTACAAAGGTTAATAAATGTCACATTATAATAGATCAGTCAATATTTAAGCCTCTTCTAAGGCAAAGTTCATGTGCTCTAGAGCGAGGAAAAAAGCTTCATAAATATTTTGATTATTTTGAGATCTGGGATAAGGGTGTATTGAATGACTTGTAAACCATAGGAATTATTTTATTTTTTATGTAGCATCTAGAATCAATATAGTCTCTTAAGAACATTCAGCATGTTAGAAACAGCAAATCTTCTTCTATAATCAGCAAAAAATGTTTTATTTAAATTTATTATATAAATTATTATTCAAATCATGAAATAAACTGACCAGTTTGCTTTCTGGAAACTTGTGGCATGTCTCACTTCCATGGACGTGTCTAAGATTGCCAATTGCCAAACCAAAAAAGAAAAAAAAAAAGAAAAAAGAAAAGAAAATGAAAACAGCAGCAGCATCAGCACAAACTTTGAACATGCACTTTGCTGTGAAAGCTTTCTCACAAAATTTGCTAATCTAACAGAAGAGCTACGATGCTCGGTGCTGCTCGGTGCTCAGAAAAGGGTTTCTCTTTCTATTCTTTCTTCTTTTCTGTGGCCAGAGGCAGACGGGGTATGCTGAAGTTTACCACCCAGAAAGACAAGGCTTTGGTCATCTTCTAATTTGATTATTGACCTTGGTGGCCTTGAAATAGAGAATGGCACTAGCTAAGATAAATAAAGTGAAGAAAGAACCAAACAGAAGCATAACAGAAGGAGCTGAAGAATGTAAATTTCCCCAAGGTCCCCGAGTTAGAGAGTGGAGCAGTTAGTGGGCCAGCCACAGTTGATTGACTAAGCAGATAAGTCACCCTGGGAATTTGAGAAAAGGAATTTAAGTGCCATTAGGTTAAACAAAGGCTTTAGGTTAAACACTTTATATAAAGGTTGGTTGTTTGTTTTTAGGCCAATAAAAAAAAAAAAGTGCCTTTGACTTCTAAGAACCATTAACTCAGTTCTTGTGAGCCCAGACTTTATCTCCCCATTCAAAAGTCAAACAGCAAACAAGTATTTCAACTTCAAGTTGCCATCAAGTTTCTTGACTCTTTTTCCCTTTTAATTATTTACTCTTTATTGCCTAAAAATCTCCCTGAGAAATTCTAAGGGTGCTCCTGGTTTCTTCTTAAACTACTTAAAAATCAATCCAGGGGTTAAATGGCCATGATTTTATTTTAAATTATAAATTTTCAATTCTCAAGCCAGTGGAGAGGTTATGCGACTTCCACTTTAACCAAAGCCCATCGGAGAAGTTCATATAAGAGATGCAGTGTTGAGGATGAAATGATAGTTATTTGTGACAGCATTCTTAAGGCACCTGCTTCTCCTTAATTCAAGCAACCAAAATTAAATTTTATTAAAATGTAGGCAGTGGATGGGTGGGAAAAGCCTTAAGGGGGCATGACATTAGTGAAGACAATTTTAAGATGATAATCTTGTCAATGCAAGAAGATACCACGTGATTTCCTAAGGTAACATCCTTAGTCAGTGACGGGGTGAGACAAGAACACATCATCTGACCAGTGGCTTGAAACACTCATGTGGAGCAGAATTCTCTCTGCCTGAGATTGAATTGTTTAATGATTCAACAGGAGAACCCCTTCCTTGTTGCTGTGGTTTTCATATGTCTCCAAAATTCATGTGTTAAATATGGCTAATATGAGTATTAGGAGGGGAACTTTAAGAACTTATTAAGTCATGAGGGATCCTCACTTGTAAATGGAATTAAGGCCCTTATAAAACAGGTTTCAAGCAGTGTTCTGCCCTTTTACACCTTTGCTTCCTTTTTCTTCCCTTCTGCCACGCAAGAATCATCATTCCTCCCTTCATGAGGATGCAGCTCCAGGGTTCCAATCTCAGAAGCAGAGAGACCAAACCTGCCTGTGGCTTGACATAGGGCTCTGCAGCCACCAAATCTCTGTTCTTTAAAAATGACCGAGTCTCTGTTCTTTTGTATAGCAGCACATATAGACTAAGACTCTTGCTCAACATCGTGTGTTAGATTCGTATCACTACTATAACAAATTATCACAAATTTATGGTTTAAGACAATGGATATGTGTTGCATTATAGTTCTGGAAGTCAGAAGTCTAAAATTGGCTTTCTCATGCTAAAATCAAGGTGGCAGCAAAGAAGCATTCCTTCTGGAGATTAGTGAGGCAGGGGCAGCATTTGTTTCTGGCCTTTTCTAGCTTCAGGAGGTGACCCATTCTCCTTGGCTGATGCCTACTTCCCTCGGAACTCTGCGTCACATCACTACATCTTTTTGGACTCTGACCCTTCTGCTTCTTTTCATAAATATGTTTATTATTACATTGGACTCACAGGGATAATTCAGCATGATCCCCTCCATATCAAGACCTTTATATTAATTCTATCTGCAGTCCATGCCAGCTTAAGATACTCACAAGTTGGGGGATGAAGTCATGGACATATTTTAGCACATTTTGTCTATTATTCCTAGTATTCAACTGAATACTGACATGGATATAAAAAGCATAATTTTGACAAGAAAGTTTTTCTCCACCGTTTTGATGTTCAAGTATCACCTCATTATAGGATAACATTTTGACCGTGCTATTACATATACTAGGAGTACTGGAAGTTTTATAAGAAATGGCCTGTTGCCAGGACAACCTGTTGCAATTAAAAGAATTATTTGAGATCATAAATAACACTTCTTTGTAGTTGTTTTGCCACATGAAGTATATTTTAAAAGTTTACTCTGAGATTTCACACACTCTCTACAAAAGAAATAGAAAGTTTAGCATAATATAATTTTTATCTCAACAGATTTAGGGAGACGTGTTTTTTGGTTACCTGGATGAATTGTATAATTCTGAATTCAGGGCTCCTAGTGTACCCAAACCAAAATAATTGCATGCAAGAAGTAAAATTAACAAAAGTTTTCTCTTTTATCTCAATTAGAAATTGTTAGCTCTTTTATCCAGAACAATGAGTTTCACATTATCACAGCCAAGAGGCTTCATTTCTGCTATTGTAGAATGAGAATAAATGAATTTTTATAGGACACTATCCTTTTTAAGACACATTTGGAAAAATTATATATATTTTAAGGGTCCTTAGTAAGAAGATAGTTTATATTTTCTAGTAGGATAAAAAAACTGAACTTTTTTTATGTTTTCCAAGATTAAAATTACACAGATATTTTTTACACATTTATGAACATGTAATACAAATGAGATTATTCTTAGTATTTTAAAGGTAGAGCTTTCAGTGGTAGCACTGAATAGGAAACATGATCATAAAAATTCTCTGCACAGACCTGCTTTTTTTGTTGGTTTATAGATTTCTCTTAGAAGGATTCAGGTTTTAATCAAAAGATGATAGTCTTAATCATATACTGATAGTATACACCTAAAATTCATTTTCTTTCAGTAGATGATGCTGTTAGGCCAAGATCCAAGACTAATTAATTTTGTTTTCTGTGTTCCAAGATTGTAGAATTTTTAGAATGTTAAGCAGCCAAGAGGGGAATAAAAAAATGCTTTAGAACTGTGAGGCTGTGGGAGGAAGAAAGTTGATGAGCAAAGGTGATAAGTAGGAACCTAGTTGTTGATACACAGCTCACAGTATTTTTATTTGTAAAATGAAGCGACTCAAGACATGTTTGTTTTGGTTTGGACCACCTTTTTGTTTCTTCCAAAGTTGTGTGACACGTGGTAGATATCCTGTTATTAATAACTTTCTATCTTAGCTGGCTTCGTCTGCCATCACCAATTACCATACACTGGGTGCCTTAAACAACTACAATTTATTTCTTTAATGTACTGGAGCCTGAAAGCTTGAGATCAGTGTGTGGTGAGGGCTCTCTTCCTGGCTTATAAACAGCCTCCTTCTTGTTGAATGCTCACATGGCTTTTCCTCAGTGAATGCAGAGAGAGAGAGAGACAGAGAGAGAGAGAGAGAGAGAGAGAGAAAGAGAGAGAGAAAGGAAGGATAGCTGTCTTTCTGATGGGGAGATGGAGGGATACTGTGGGGCAGGAGAGAGAGAGGGAAGAAGGGAGAATCTTGTCTCTCTTCCTCTTCTTACAAGGCCACCAATCCTATTGAATGAGAACCCTACTCTTAACTATTTAACCTTAATTACCTCTGAAAAGCTCTATGTCCAAACAGTTCTATTGAGGTTATGGCTATAACATATGAACCTGAGGGGGTACATTTAATCCACATTTTACCCTCATGACTCATTGAACACTTTTAAATTAACAAAAAAAATTAGAAAGCCCTCAAGAAAACTTGTAAAAGGTGGATACAGAAGTGACAGAAAGAAACTTGTCTTTTTGTTTTGTTTTGCTTTTTAGACATGAGATGTGGCTCTGTCACGCAGGCTGGAATACAATGGCATAATCACAGCTCATCACAGCCTCAAATTCTCAGTCTCTCAGCTTCCCAAGTAGTTGAGACTAAAGGCAGGTGCCACTATACCCAGCTAATTTACTTTCATTTTTAGAGATAGATCTCACTGTGTTGATAAGACAGGTCTCAAACTCGTGGCCCCAAGAAAGCTTCCTACTTCAACCTCCCAAAAGTCTAGGAATATGGGCCTGAGCCACTGCACCCGGCTTGGAAGAAATTTATACCTTTGCTTTAAAATTGTGAAATTATGTTTGATAATTTTTTTACATAAAGTCTCATAAGCAGCTAGTCTTACATGAAGTAAAATAAAAATTGATACAAGTTTATTTATTTGTTATTACCTCCTTATCAATGCCTCCTGACTCATAGCAAAGAAAAAAAGGGGCTTTTTACATTAAAATGTATCCTTCTGGCATTCATTTGGCTTAAAATGGAACGGATTTAGTATCCCTTTGAACATTCCCCACACAAATAAGTATAAAATAAAATAAATATTTGATATGATCTTGTTTATATTCAGTAACATTCACAACATTACTCAAATGTGATACCAAATAAAATCTGAGCTAAGACCAATGTTAAATATGGAATACCAAGATTACCAAATGAAGTTTTTGCCAATTAATCCTATTTTCTTTTATTATTTATTCAGTAGGAAGGAGACACTGCTTATAGTTGAGGGGAGAATTAGTCTAGGATTTAATTCAGGACATCAATTGTGCTTATTCAGACACTTATAGATCCTTCCAATATAGAAATGGGGCTGAAATGAAAATTAGGCTTTGATGGAACCCAGCACGTCCAGCAAAAATCCTACACTACACTACATCTAAGGATGTATTCATTTTAACCCCTTGATGATTTATTTCTGGGCATTTATAAAGAGAATTAATATTGTCAGTTTCTAAAATTGAAAAAGAGGAGAAAATGAAAGCGGAGGAGAGGAATGAGAGGAGAGGGAGAGTGAGAGGAAGCGGATGGGAGGGAGGAGAGGGGAAGATTCCTATAGTGTATGCAGCTGGAGTACTAGAATTGTGTGTGGGGAGGATAATGTCATAGTCTTACATTTAAAATTAATTCATTTTGAATATGAATTTCAATCAAAAAAATCCAGGAGATTTATTCAGCAAAAGAATCAACCAAGTTATTCCTCTACTTCTACTTTCATGTAAACTTTCATTGCTCCTGAGTTTCCAAGCTATTCTTATTGGACCCTTTTGTATTGGAAAGGCAAGTCCAAGGACATGTGTGGGGGAGAAGTAAAAAGCATGCATTCATTTTTGAATCAGTACCTAGGGGGGATCTTCCACAGTTCTTCACAAACTTTAATGGACATTTGAATTACCTGGGAATCTTGTTAATGTGGATTTCTGGATTCAATAGGTCTGGATGGATGTCTACATTTCTCACAAGCTTCCAGGAGAGGTCCATAGGATGTCACTTTGAATATCAAGGTGCTAAATGACTGTCGGAAGAAAACAATTTTAGGAAGCAAACCATCATTTTTGGAAAAAAAAAAAAAAGAGAGAAAAAAATAAATTTAAAATTTAATAAAATGGCAGAACAAAAATACGTCTACAAAGGTGAACAAAATATGTCTACAAAGGCGTCAGAGGTTATTTCAAGGCTAGGAGATCAAGGCTAACAAACATGATCAAGAACCCTGAGCTTGGGCAGTGCCTGTGGTTCAAGGAGTAGGGTGTCTGCCCTGAATAGTGGAGGTGGTGGGTTCAAACCTGGCCCCCACCAGAAACTGCAAAAAAAAAAAGGCAGCCTGAGCTGCAGTAATAGAACAAATCTGCTATGGGCTATATCCAGGTTGAGATACTCTGAAGCAGTCATTTAACAATCATGATTATAAGATAATAGTAATGAAACATATTTATAGCACCTTTACTATAATGTTTATTCATCATCAACCTGGATTATAGTTATCAGAAATTGGAACCATTGTACTCTAAACTTTTCAACATCTGTCCTTATGAACAAAAGGTGATAGTACTTAAAAGGTAACAGTAAAAATAAATTGGAAATGTGGTATGGTGTCTTTCATATTTGACTGAGCAAATTCTGCTGTAGGATATAAAAGCATTGAGATTCAGATGCAAACTATTCATTCTAGAACAAAGAAAAATAATAGAAGTAGATCTCTAAGTAATGATTTAGGGCTTGGGTTTTATATGTTTTCCAGGGGCCTTTACAACCATACATAATTCATGAATCTTTATTTCTGTAATGTTTGAATTTTTTTCCCCTTGAAGTGTTTTTTAATGATTAGGTCACATGGCCAGGGCAGTTCTTTAATGTCTTTCTTTTTCCCGGTTTATCATTTTTCCATTTTGCTTAGGAATACATTAGCCTTTGCTATATACCCTCAAAACATCTACACTCACAATCAACTTTGAACAGAAAATGAACAGGGGGACCTAGTTGAATATTACGTATTTAAGATGGCTAAAATGGATATTTTGAAATAAGAAATGAACATAGATGCACAGAGTAAAGATTAAACACAGATTCACCACAGATAAGGAATGTATGGACATATTTTAGTGTATTGGTAAAAGTACTTATTGAATCTAAAGAAGCATGCTGTCCTAAAATGATGTAAATGTTTCAATAGGAAAATCAAAGTTGTTTCACACTTTAAAAATTAAAATATTTTTACTTATAGTTTATTAATCATCTTAGTATGGTTTTAACTTACAAATTTAGATGCAAATGAGGCTTTCCTTTTTAAAATTATAGGAATTTAGACATGATTTCAATGTTGGTCTTTGCTTTGCCTGGCAAAACATTACGTATGGTTCTCCTATCTGATCTTTGACAGCCCCAGATTGTTTGATACTCACCCGGTAAATGGAGTAAGACAAACATTTTGAAAATATTTATGAGTAAAGCAAATTTAAAAGAATGTGCTATGGAACAAACAGATAGGAATTTGAAAGCATTCTTAAGAGTTGGACTTTGTGGTACTTTAACACCACTGACTATTTTAAAATAGAATTTGGAATGGATCTTATTTTGTTTATTACTCAGCCTTTTCTCTCCTGGGATGGTTTCCCTATATTAATTGCTTCTGTGCTCAGATGCTTCTAATTATTAACCTGCAGGTGTCTCTAATCACTGTTTCTTCCAGCAGAGTTTTGTTCGAGGGCCATTAGCTGTGCTGCTTAATTACAACACACTGTACCTAGTTTTGTGTACTGTTTGATCTTTCAGATGGCTTCCTAGACCTCAGAAAATAGTCATTGGCAATCATTTTCCACAATTAACCACAGTGCCCTGTATCCCGTTCTCTATTATTAAATTGGATCAGAGTGTGGAGAATTATACAAGAGCTAATAATTCTTAAAACTGAGGACCCCAAGCTCTAAGACATACCTACGGATTTTCTCGGGGATATTAAACCAAAGAATGTAAGTTTATTTCTATATTTTAGAACCAGAAATCTGTATGAATATGTACTGGGTAACTGAATCTAGAACTGTGCGGGTCCTTAGAAGTACTCTATTCCTTGCATAAAAATAAATAAATAAATAAAATACAGCCTGTTTGCAATGGACATTAGCCTATAAAAGATTTTTCTGTTTCTCGGCCTCATCTGCTGCAATGCACCATTGGATCACTCACTTCCTGGGCCTTTTTCAAACATTTTAGGAGTGTAAAAAATGAGAATAATGTCGACTTTAGGAAATATTCCTATTGCAAAATTATTCTTCAACTACAATATATTCTATTTCACATCAGAATAAATTACACATTGAATAAAAATCAACATGCAAATAAAGACATTCATGGGTCAATAATTTTCTCCTACTCAGAGTGCTTATTTAGGTCTCTGAATATGACTTTGACCCAGACGTGGCATCTAAATGGGGCCCTGTGATTATGGCCCTGGCTATGGCAGAAAGCGTGGAAGCAAGATCTGACTCTGTGATCAAACATAGTTCTGTCTGGTGGTTTCCATGCCTGCCCTTGTAATTACTGTTTGGCTGAACTCAGGGGGATCACCAGAGCATTCGTTGCGTGGTAGGTTGGCTTTTTGTGGGTGATATTTTGTGGGTGTTTTTGATGTGTCTGTTGTAGGTTTGCATTTTATTGCTGTTATTAGAATTGTACCAAAATTCAATCCTTGGTCACAATAATACAAATTGTTTTAGATATGAAGCAAGTATCTGGCATTCTATTAGTATCATACGCAAGATCAGAATTATTTAATACCTCACATCGCTTCATTTATCTGCCTCGGTTTTACCTATTAATATAACATTAACCTTAGGCACATTTAGAAATAACAATGCCATCTCTCCTCTTGCAAAAGTAACTTACCCTCCCCTCCCCCTATATTACAAATACTTTCAGGGTATCAAAATAGCTTGAAAAAACACTTTGGATTTCTTTTTCACAAAAATAGCATTAGTGTTTTTAGCACGTTCAGCATCTGTTACCTGTATTGCTTAGCATGCTAAGCAAAAAATAGCTCAAAGTAACAAAAAATAAAATTAGCAAAAAATGCAGATTTAAAATAAATGACAAGATTCAGGATATGGTTTTATGATTTTAAAAATCTGTTAAGGTCTTACTGGGGAAAAAAAGTTCCTTGTATTTATTTGATCACAATTATTTACTGCATTGGTTCTTCTTTTTTACACATCGATGATGTGAAAAGAAGTGTATTCTTGTACTTTACTAAGAACTCAAAGTTATGGCACTGAAAACTCAACTCCTGCATGGAAGGTTTAAGCTACTCTATATTTGAGAATTTAGAAGATGAATGGCTCCTTAACATAATACTTCAAACACTGTTGGGGTCATAATCTTTATAATTAGTTTCCGTTATCAGTTTGTTATGTGTGTGTGCTAAGGTCACATGTATCTCTAAAAGGTTAGTATCTTGGAGTCCTGCCTACAGGAAAAATGGCCTCTGTGTTTCCATGATCCCAAACCAAAATACTATTATCACCTATTAAATAACTTACTTGGGGGTTACTCTGATTGCTATTTGAAATGAAATTTTAACTATTATAACTATTTGAAATGAAATTTCATTGCTCTCTGCAAATAATTGCCTAGAATCATGAATGATCACCATAAGTATAATGTCTGACACACATAAAAAAGATAAAAATGACTGAATTAAAATCCTATCGGGAAATTCTTATACATTGTTTCTTTTAAGTTATTATAGAAACGCACAGCATAAAATAATACTTAACAAGCCTTCAGCAGAAACTACCACAGTATGTAAAAAATCTTAAAATGTAATTAGAACATATTTCTAATTATTTAATTCTCCTTTCACATTCACATTTTGTGATTCATATAAAGAATCCTAAACTTTGTAATCATTAGCAAAGCCCTATGATATGGTAGGGAAACAGTCTACAGACAGGCTATCTGGGCTCCTTATTCTAATCTTTCTGAATAATGAGGAAACTTCAGGATATTAATGGTGTCATTTTCTGGTTTTTATCCTCAGCAGAAGCATATGATGGAAACAATTTATCTCAAATATATTTAGTGTCACACTGTAGAAGACAGTCAATGGGAGAAGTCTTATACTAAGATTTATTTCATGCCATATGACCTAAGGTTGTTAACTATTTGGTTACTTTATCTGGTGTCCAGTATGAGATTATCTAACTAAATTCTGATGTCTAAGGAATAGCCACTATCAAAACAATAGTTTCCTTAAAGAAAAAATTCAATGTAAAGTTGTCCTGGAACTCTTTGTTCAATAATGTTCTCTTCAAAGATCTCACTGGAGAGTTTTCTTTAAGAGGGTCCTTAATTTAATTACTCAGGTTGAAGCTCATGCTATGGAGCTATGTAAGAACAGAATTCAATTCTAGAACTAGACACCAGCTGGTTTTCAATAACCGTTTATATTTTGTCCTTTGTTATCTTTAGCACATCGTAATAATTAATAAACATACATCAACCCTCTGTGTGAGCACACTAGGGGGTTTAATTATCTCTCCTTGCTGAGAATGGGTATAAACATTATTATGAATCATCTAAGTAGCACAACTTTATTTTTCTGATAGATAAAAAGCTTCTTATTAGGATTTAAGTTTAAATTCAGCATTTTATTATATAACAATATAATATATGGTATAATATATAACAATATAATATGTAATATGTTTTATTATATAACAATGACAAATACAACATAAGTACAAAGTACCCCTATTATCACTTAATGAAATTTTGTTTAATATCATGTAGTTTCAGAAGATTGTATAAATTGATAAGATTATTTTTTGTGGAAATGTACTATTTAGGAATTATCATTCTCTCTCCAAGCATTAATTGAAGATCTTTTATTCTCTAAACTGTATCCTCATCAGAAAGACAAAGATAAACAAGAAATAGTCCCTGTTTTCATAGATCTCATTGTCCTGTGTGGGAAATGGTAGTGTACAGAACCAAAACGCAGTATTATTAGATCTCTAGAAAAATACAACAAAGACCACTTTGGCAGAAGCCACCTGGGATGTCAAATCAGGATTCACCAACCAGAACCTGCCCAGGACCACAACCACCATCGGCTTTACTTTTCAGCCTTGCAATCTAGGGACACAGTTGTCTGCAACCAGAAGATCAAATAAAAAAAAAAAAAAAAAAAATACAGATTTTTACTTAGCAATTTACTAGATAGTGTTTCAATGTTTTTCATGTTATTATTCCTAAAATTGTTCTATTAGATTACATGGATACAGGATGTCACACTAAAGTCCCTAGAGTCACCAGACACAGGGAAAAGGGGAAATTGTAGCTAAATGTACGTTTCTTTGCAAAATATTCATTAAAAAATTTAACAAAATATTTACAAAGTATTCTTCAGTTGTTGGCCTCCTTTTTGTAAAATTTTGTAAATGAAGGTACATTTAGCTACAACTTACCATTTTTCCTATGTATGGGGCCACCTTTGGGACGCCACCTGTATTTTAATATTTCTTATATTTAATTCTACTGCTAGTGTCTCTCTAAATGAAGAAAAACATTTCATCCAAATAGGAGATAGCTATAGGAGTTACCTCACTCTCAAATATCCCCAGACAGAAATGGCAAATATAAGCTTCCTGCTGATAGCATAAAGAGGATAAAATCAAGACACAGGAAAGAGATGGTTCATCTTTTTGAGGTCTAGGTCAGTGTAGTTGAGTCACACACCTGATTCAATTCCATTAAATAAACATGAATGGAAGTAAGCCTGAAAAGATCAAGATAAAAATGATAGAAGGAACGGATGTGTGAAGCATTTAAAGCTTTCTCGAGTCTTGGAGCTTTAGAAAATACTAGCCTAGACTTAGAGGCTCACATATAGGTTTATATAAATTAGCCATATATATTTGATAGTACTTTTAATGAGTGGTTAAAATTATTTTCATGGGCAATTTTACTGTTCTCAATTTCTGCCTTACAAAGTGAATAAGAATTTAAACATAAGATTCGAGTATGCAATACAATATAATCTTTAGAGAAAAGGTGACTTTTGAATTTAGCCTGGAGCATATGTGGAATTTTGTTGGATGAAAAATAAAAAAGGTCACTTCCGGTTGGTAAAAATGCATGTTTCTCAAACAAACATAGAAAAGACTTATCTAGGGATTTTAAGATTTCAAAAATCAAGCTTTGAAATAAAGCTGGTATGCACACCACTATAACTTGTTAATGTTAGAGTTAATAAGCAAGCCAGACCACTATTCCTAATCAAACTATTCCAGGATGTGTATTATCTAAAAGTACCAATGTTCATGGCCATGCACAGTCATTTCCCATAATATCCCCATAGCAAAAATAGAGCTCAATTGGAGGATATATGCAGGCCACCCTTCTTCAGTGCTAAACCAGAATAGACACAATGTAATGGTACTTGAGAACTGTATCCAATGCCTCCTCCAGCTGTCTCAGACAATCGGAGCAGGAGCTTCCTCCATAGCTCTTGAACACTTGTCTCATTCCAGATATTGCAATTACTGACTTTGCAGAAGCCAACATGACTGTATCTTTCTTCATGCCCACATGGCCCAAGTTACCTTCCTCCTTGTTCCTGATGCATGAGAGGCCTTAGGGCACTTGTGTGCAACCTGAAAGTGTGTGTTTGGGGGTTGAGTGGGTACGGGGAGCATGCTTATGGCCTGTGAAGTAAACCTGTGACAATGGAAATGAGAGACAGCAGATAAATTTCTTCTCTTCTTCCCCCCAAATAGACTGAGATGGATTAGGTCATGTTGTATCTTGAAGATGACAAATTTTTGCTTGATACGTAGTATAGGTAGGTTGGTAATGCACGCCACCTTTGTGCTCTGCCTCCCTCCCTATTTCCTAATTCTGGTTTCCTTGGAAGATGACTTCATAATAAAGTATTAGCAGTAAAGGTTTTACTTCAGCTTTTATGCCCCTTTGAGCTAAGAGAATACCCTATTACAAAAATGTTCATAGATCCCTTGGACTAGGGACCCCTTACAATAAAACAATGCTTTGTAAAAACAATGACAATTGTTCAAAACAATTTGTATAACTATTCAAGGACTAAACTTTTAGCATAGTCCACCCTTCTAATTTTCAAAAAAAAATATGAAAAACGTTTTAATCTCAAACAGTAAAGATCAATAAGCTTTCAACCTCTACGTTATGGTTTATGGTTTTGTACTTGGAGCAAAGTCCTCTGGAGACTTGAGAAGTAGGAATGTCAGTGTTTCTTCTTTACACTTTCAGTAGGTGGTATCTACAGAGAGGTGGAGCGCTAGGAAACCTTTTACTGGAAAACATCATCTGATGAAACGTGAAAAGTGAACAGAAGTTAGCAAGGGAGGCTTCGTGTCTGTGGCCCAAGCGGCTAAGGCACCAACCACATACACCTGAGCTGGCAGGTGCAAATCCAGCCTGGGCCGGCCAAACAACAGTGATGGCTGCAACCAAAAATAGCCGGGCATTGTGGCAGGCGCCTATAGTCCCAGCCACATGGGAGATGGAGGCAGGAGAATTGCTTGAGCCCAGGAGTTGGAGGTTGCTGTGAGCTGTGATGCTACAGCAGTCTACCCTGGGTGACAGCTTGAGGCTCTGTCTCAAAATAAAATAAAGTTAGCAAGAGAAAGGGAAGTGAGGGACTGGGGGCGAGGGGGGAACATGACAGAAGGACTAAGAATCAAGAGAGAGAAACTGGATTCAGAAAGCTGGAATGAGGTGTGGTTCAAGCCATAAAATGATGGTGAGAGGTGGGACTAGAGGGGACGGAAAGAACTCAGGCTGAGCTGTCTGTTGTGGTGGCCACTAGCCACATGTGGCTACTTAAATGTCAATTAACCAAAAGGACTAAAATAAAATGTTACATTCCTCAGGCACATTAGCAGCATTTGAAGTGCTCACTAGGCACATGTGGCCAGTGGCCACTACCAGGGACTGAGCAGAAACATCTTAGATGTTTTATTGGGAGGAACTTGGCTACTCCTTTAGAAGATACTAAGATTTCCCTGTGGGATACCCATGTGTATTTCTGACAGGTTTTAAGTAGTGTGTATGTATTTTTAAGAGTATTTAAAGGGAAACATGGGACTTTTAAAATACTTGTGTTTTAAGTAATAGTGAGATTGCTTTGTCTTTGCTTCCAAGTTTTTTTTTTGTTTGTTTGTTTTTTTCATTTTAAGGATTGATATGGTAAAAAGATAGACCCACTGAACTTGATTCTAGTCCAAAAATGATCCATGTGATCTTAGGGAAATAACTCTGACTTTATTGGTTCTTTGTGTTCTCAATTCTTAAATACGGTCTTAAATTTCCATGTTTGCTTGTTCTAACCCCTAGATAACACATGATTAAAACTAAATAATTAAAGAAAGAAACAAATTTAAAATGAAGTTAAAACCTCCTTCAGAGCATTTTCAAGAGAGTCCTAAGGTGTGATTGGAGTGCACCAAGGGCAGCACAGGGGTATATGAATGGGTGGGAGGGTGGTGGGCATGGCTGGTCCTTACCTTTTGCCTTTTCCATTCTATCCCTGCACTTCAACCACCAGTCTAGCAATACTAGTTTCCTAATATTGCTTTATTTTAAAATGTACTGCTAAACACAGTTCTCTTGAAGATAATTTCTGAAATTGTCTGATTCATCAAAATCTTGATTCCATAGGCACCTGCAATCCCATTAAGCATAAAATCAAGTGCATGGTTTCTGTGGTGTGCATATATTTTTCAAATCACAGGAAGTCATGTTAGACACTGAGTTTCCTCGAATCCTCACTCTGATTACTGTCTTCATGAGGTAAAGTCCAGAGAGTGGTTTGAGGGATACAGTTTGTTCCCCATTGGTTAGAACAAACCCAGGGTCTCAGGACTACTAATGTATATCCATTTCTAAAATCCTACAACTATAGATTTATAATTATTTATCTCTAGGTAATTAAAAGATTTTGGTGACTTTTTCTACATTCAAATTAAAATAGTGCTGTACATGTATAATAATGCCCATAAAGAAACCTTTTAAATGATTCTACATAGTACATATTGATGGTGGACATCAATAGAACTCGAATTAATTCTGATTTTCCAACATACTTAATACAAATATGTGTATGACATAGAAATAGAAAATGTGTATAAGAATCAATGTAGAATCAATGTGAATAATAATTAGATAAAATTTTATAACGACTTTAAACAACACAATGCGTGTATTTCATTAGAATTTTAAATGAATTAATATCTTAGAATTATGTTTAGTATCTAAGTTGTGTTTATATATGATGCCACAGTCTTTACCATTTATAAATCACCTATCACTCTAAACAAGATGTCCTCAAACTTTTTAAACAGGGGGTCAATTCACTGTCCCTCAGAACGTTGGAGGGCCGGACTATAGTTAAAAAAAAAAACAAACAAACAAACAAAAAAAACTATGTACAAATTCCTATGCACATTGCACATATCTTATTTTGAAGTAAAAAACAAAATGGGAACAAATACAATTCACACCACTTCTTGTGGCCCATGGGCCGCAGTTTGAGGACGCCTGCTATAAACAAATGCCCTGGATTATCTCATGCCACAGGTAGACTCTTGGCTTTATGTTTTAATCAGTTCCAGCAAGAGTTAAGGAAGCCAATTTACTGGCTCAGTTTTTGGTGTGAATATTCACACTTATGTAATGTGTAAAATCCTCTAAACTCTGTGGAGACTCTTTAATTTATGCTTCCTCCAGAAATTATTATCTGCTAAAGGCTACTAACCTTTAACATAGAAGGTATTTTTTCCTAGAGCTTTTTAACCCTCTCAAAAGTTGACAGGTTGGTCAAAATTGTCAAAACATTTCATTCATTTTTCATACTATTTACACACCACAGTGGCTGTTCTGCTGGAGCGAGGCCTATACAACTTCCTGCGAGCTTCTCCAAATCATAGCTTTCCCCCTACACTTGACTGATGATAGGTGTTGAGAATCTGGTTCATATTTGCACTGATAGAAACCAAACCCCTAATCAAGCCAAATTAATCACTGTGCTGACACTGACTCACTTGCTCAGTGTAGGTACTGAGACTGCTTTTTCAGTCCTGTCATTGTGTTCTTAAAATAATTCATGGGAAGAAGACTCAAACTATAGGCATTATTTCTTTAGAAATATTTGTAACTTGTTTAGGTATAAGATCTTATAAGAAATGGGTGTCAAGAAATGTTTGGAGAAAAATCTACCTGGGATACTAACACAACTGTAGATTGTGGACCGTCACATCTGGAAGGTGGCTTTCCTGTATTAGGAATAAAGGGATGCAAAATGATAAAATCACCGTAAGAAAATACTAAAGAAACATGGTGGAGACTTTCAATATTTAAAAGGCAGCATTTCCTCATGGGGAAATTTCAGTAGGTCCATTATATAGTTGGTAACACTGGAATAATAATATGGTCTTGTAGCAGATATTTATTGAATATATACTGCGTGCCAGGCATTGTTCTAGGTACCAGGAAAAAAAGGAAAGAAGGAATGAATGAAAATCTCTGTGCCGATTATTGTCTGCTAGTGAAGATAATATAAGATATTTATGTAAAAGATAATGCCTATGACATAGTCATGATAGAGCAATCATTTTAGGGAAAAATGGGAATAAGAAGTGATCAGGAATTTTTTTTTTTTTTTTTTTAATTTTAGAGTGTTCAGGTAAATTTTCCACAAAAAAAGATGACTTTTAAGCAAAGAGATGTAGGGGGTAAGGTGGTAAGCTTAGTCTGGCAGAGAGCTCAGGTAGGGGAAACTGGCTATGCAGGGGACCTGCAGCAGGAAGTAGAGGCAGAAGTTGGGTACTGAGGGAACTGTGGACCAAATATAACAGGGCTGTTTAGGCCACAGTGGGCACTTTGCTTTTGCCGTGTGAGGAATGGAAAGTCATTTTGGGATTCTGACACAGCCACTGTCATCATGTGCTTGATGTTTTCTCAGGATTGCACTGCACTAGGAGCAGAGCATAAAGTAGAAATACAGTGGTGTGTTACCCTAGGTATTGTACTAAGAAATTTACACAGTATCTTCCATTTAATTATCAGTCCCTGTTTTGTTAAAATAAAGAATTGAGCCTCAGAAGAGTGAAATCGGAAAAAAAATATTTAGGCAAGTATAGAGTCAAGATTTGAACCCAGTTTGTCTGTTCCAAGAATCTGCATGATTCCCCACTATACTTTATTACCAGATCAGGTAGAAACCAATACTAGAATAAGAAATTTTGAAGTGGAACTATCAAGGGAAATATCAAGCATGTCTCCTTAAGAGCTCATCTGTTCTAGAATAGCCATTCCCAGGTTCCAAATAGGGCTTAAAATTTTTGTAGGATGATTTCTAGTTAGTGTGTGTGTGTACACAACAGATAGAGGAGAGACAAGTAGATAGATAGATGTTGCTGTGGTGAATTAATACCTTTTACATTATATTTTATTGATCACATAAGAATATTACTTTTTCTGTATTGACCTTGCAACTCTGCCATTTCCTGGACACTCCAACTAGCTTTAATAACAATGATAATTTTTTTTTTATTAATTACTTTGTGTTATCTAAGCAAAGACTGCCTTTAAATAATGCCTTTTTTTTTTTTTTTTTTTTTTTTTTTCTCCGAGGCAGTCTCACTTTATTGACCCCGGTAGAGTGCTGTAGTGTCACAGCTCACAGCAATCACAAACTCTTGGTCTCTAGTGATCCTCTTGCCTCAGCCTCCCAAGTAGCTGGGACTGTAGGCACCTACCCCAGTACCCGGCTATTTTTAGTGAGCAGGCCTCACTCTTTCTTAGGCTGATCTCAAACTCCTGAGCTCAAGCAATCCACCTGCCTTGGCCTCCCAGAGTTCCAGGATTACAGGTGTGAGCCAGAGGCCCAGCCCTTAAATAATGACACTTTTGTGTTTTCCTTTCTGCTATTTGCCACACTTCTTCTTCATCACTGTTGCCCTGAAGAAGCTGTTGGTCATCGTGATTTCACTGCTCACCTTCATAGTAATGGTTCTAATATATCACTGTTAAGTATTAATATAATGTTTATTGAAAGTTTCTGGTGGGTTCTCTTTATCAAATCAAAGCAAGTCTTTTCTAAGCTTGCTGAACAATTTTTAAACCTAGAATGGATCTTGAATGCTGTCAAATGCTTTTTCGGCACCATGGGCACATGGTTTATTGTTTTATTTTGTTCACTAATACAATTGATGGCAATTATATAATTCTTGATACTAACAACTTTTGCATTTCACATGATAGATTTTTAATTGAACAATAATTGACCTTTATTAAGCTAACATTATCCAGTGTATGCTACCTGGGAGAATAAGTTGGAGGGATGTTTATACTTTTTTTCTGTGTTCTGGTACAACTTAAATAACTTAAGAACTATTAATGTCAATTTTTAGAACGATGTATGTAAAACCATCAGAACTTACTATCTTCTGGAAGTAAATTTGTGATTACTTTTTCAATTTTTCTATGGCTGTAGATGTATTTGTTTTTTAGTCTCTTCTTGAGCTAATATATAGATTGTAATCCAGAATTTATGACAGATACAGTGTTAGAGGAAAAGACTGTCCAAGCAAGTTCCAGATAATATTGTAGGGCACAAAAGGGAATGACTCAAAAGTCTATGGATGCCAAAAACAAGGACTGCTGGTAGACAGCTGGATTTGATGGTAAAAGCTTCATAAAACTAAAATGAAAGAGGATGGAGAATTGCTGGTCTTGATCTCTGTGAGAAGGAAGGGGACATGTAAATCTATTTGGTTCAAGAAGAGATAGTAGGAGATGCAAATTCCTCCAGTTAAGAGGCTGTAAGTGGAAACAATATCCCGAAGAGAAATAGCCATGTTTTGTTCTGTAACATTCAGAGAAGGTGTGGTGCTCAATTCTAGAGACTTTTGTTGTGAGGTGACGTGAGTTCTAGAGGTGCAGTGAAAAGCTTGGGATGGGGGGGGGGGTTTCAAGATTTGTGGCAGACTAAACAAATTAAGCCTGTGTGGGTGATTTGATCTGGCAGTTAAGTTTTTGGTGGAGATGGAGGTCCCAGGAATAGAGGACTCTGACAGAATTTGGTCCAGTAGGTTTCTAGGAAGTCTTTGGCGATGAAACTATAAATACTAGAATTAATAAAAAAAAATATGTGAAGGTGGGGAATGCCTAGTAGCAGCATATAGGACTCTGCTTCAATCTCTGGTTGGGTCGCCCAGTATAGGAACGCCTCTTTCACGTCCCTTACCAATTCACTTTCTCTCTTCCCAAGGTGAGCATTCCATACCTTCTCATTATCCCAAAACCTGTAAGACATCCTCCTCACTCCTGTCTCTAGGCTGGTTAGTGTTCTGGTTAACTCATTTAGAAAATCTAAGCAATTAAAGCATATTCTCACCTGCTCCAACAACTCTTCAGCCTACCTTCTTTTGTACATGTGGACACCACCATCCTCCTACCTCAAAATACAAACAGCTGTTCTATAGTTTGCCTAATACTATTTCCTCCAATTGGAACCCTGGATTCCCCCCATCCTATCTTCTGGAATATCTGACATTTTTATCTATTAAAATTTAGGTGCTTTTAAAAAATACATAAGTGTGATCCTGTGAGTGACGGTTATAATGTTGTCATTGTAAGACCCCCGGAGGGACCCCCACTCAGACTCCGTGATAGCGTGACGACCAGAGACTCACGAGAGGCAACTTGATGCAAAGCGCACGAGGCTTTATTGAGGGAGGACCAGAGCTCTGGGGCCGACTCGTATCTCACGCA